>JAAAWM010010036.1:0-32922 GCA_036873465.1 Thinopyrum obtusiflorum
GAAGTTATGGGCCTTATTGGGCCATACGGGAAAGAGAGGAGCAGGCCGCAGGGACTGCTGCGCCCCTCCCCTTGCTGGTCCGAATTGGACAAGGGGTTGGGGGGGCGCAACACCCCTCTTTCCTTCTCCCTCTTCCCCTCTTCCTTCCCCTCTTGGTGGACTCCTACTAGGAGTTGGATTCCTAGTAGGAGTCCCCTACTTGGTGTGCCTCCCCTAGGGGGCCGGCCTCCCCTCTGTAACACCCCCTTGTAATGACTACAGTGATCAGCTGCTAATAATGCCATGTCATCATGATTTGCAGTGCCTTGGCACTTGGGTTAATTATTCAACTCAAATTCAAATATGAAAATCAACTAAAATTCAAAAGTGCAATTTGAAGTTGATCAAACCCTGCTGGAAAAATGTCCATTAATTGGCAAATAATCCAGTAGCAATGACAAAATCATAATCACTATCTTTGGGATATGATTAATGAGTCATACAAGGTGAAACAACACCAATTCAGCAAAATTAAATCCATTTAAAATCATTTCAAATACATATGGTTTCCAATTCTGTCCAAACCACTTTTTGGTGAGGCCTAATATTACATTGTAATATTTGGGACCCCTCTCACATTTTACAAAAGTGCTAAAGTGGCTTAACTATTTTTTTGCAACAGAAATGAGAAAAAGAAAAGGGAGAAAGAGCATTGCGTCGCTGGGCTCTAGTGCACAGTGTACTAGGCCCGGCCCATCTCCTCCTTCCCCCTTCTCTTTCCTATGCGTGTCAACACACGCCTGGCCGCGCCGGCGAGCGCCGCCCGGGCGCCGACAGCGCGACGGCCACCGACGCTACAGGAGCAGGCCGAGGAGATAAGGGAGCCCCCGTGTATTCCCCTGGACCCCTCGACCACTTCTCTCCCTCTCCGCTGTTCTTCCCCCTCGCTTTCTTTCGTCACCGAGCGCCGACGCAACTTCGTCGTCCCCGTGGCCACCGGCGGCCCTGTGCCCGCTGGACGTGTCGAGGAGCTCCGCCGCCTTCCACCTCAACTTCCGGTACCTCTGGATAGCGCTGGGGAGCTCCACGACGAGCGGATCGAGCCGCCCCTGTTGCTGCTGCCGCCGTCGATTCACTCCGACTCCGGCAAGCCCCTGCTGCTACTAAGCTGTCAGAGGCTTTACATAGCCGCTAGGTGAGCTCCGCACCTTCCCCGCTACCTTCTCCGTGTGCTAGGTCGTCTCCGGCGAGCTGCCGACGGTGCCGTGATCTGGTCGCCGCCGTCGTAGCCGTTAGCGCGCTCCCGAGCTTCAGCAGCTCAAGCCAGTGGCTCTGTTGAGCCCCTGGAGTGCAGCCGCGCCTGCCTAGCTAGTTCGCGCGCCTGTGCTTGCGCCGTAGCCGCGTTCCCCGCTGCACCCGAAGCTCATCCCCGCCGCGGCTCGACGCCGGCCAGTTTCCGGCCCCCCCCCCCCCCCCCCCCCCCCCCCCCCCCCCCCCCCCCCCCCCCCCCCCCCCCCCCCCCCCCCCCCCCCCCCCCCCCCCCCCCCCCCCCCCCCCCCCCCCCCCCCCCCCCCCCCCCCCCCCCCCCCCCCCCCCCCCCCCCCCCCCCCCCCCCCCCCCCCCCCCCCCCCCCCCCCCCCCCCCCCCCCCCCCCCCCCCCCCCCCCCCCCCCCCCCCCCCCCCCCCCCCCCCCCCCCCCCCCCCCCCCCCCCCCCCCCCCCCCCCCCCCCCCCCCCCCCCCCCCCCCCCCCCCCCCCCCCCCCCCCCCCCCCGGTCAGATTGACCCAGTCAGCGCCACTGTGGTCGCTGACGCAGTGCTGACGTCTGCATGACGTCATAAATCATTTCTGAGATTTAAAAATGATTCCAGAAAATATTTAAAACTTCAAAAATTCATATCTTTTAAACCGTAGCTCAGATGGAAAAACTTTATACATGAAAGTTGCTCAGAACGACGAGACGAATCTGATCATGTCGTCTGTTTCGATGCCGGAACCTCCTACGTAGAAGAACCCGTAACTCCGAGCCCGATTCCGGTATAGGAATAGTGCACAACCTCCGGTAAATAAATCCCGCACTGTTTCTAAAATAACTAAAATGCCCCAGATGCGTCTTTAGACAACCCTGCACGGCATCCTAGACGTAGCATGTACTGTGTTGCATCATTTGCTTTATATTTATCTGTTTCTTCCCCCTCTTCTCTCTCGGTAGACCCTGGCGCCGACGTAGACCCCGAGGCCGACGCAGCTCCGGAGATCGACTGCGTCCCCGACGACCTTGCCTTTGCCCCCGAGCAGACAGGCAAGCCCCTCCCTTGAGCATTCCGATATCACCTATTCTAAATTCTCCTGCTTGCATTAGAATTTTGCTACTGTTACTGCTTTTCCTATATCTGCTGCATAGCCTGTTTATTGTAGCCTACTGTTGATACTATCCTGCTTATCCTAGACTGTTTAGCATATACCGGGTAGAGCCCCATGAGAGACCCCCACTATATCCCGACTGCCCCGCTGGATAACAGAAGACCCGTGCAACGGGATCGAAGATCAGCCCCGACACCGCACGTCACTTTTCCCCCTAAGTTGCTCGACACTACTGGGTTACCGTCACGTGCCGAGGGTGACTCCTCTCTAGCACGTCTGACGTTAACCTTGTGGGTTAGTTACTCGGTCGTGGTAAGAGAGGGTGATTTCCTCCTACACCACCCCCGATACCGGCGCCGTCTTGCAACTTCTCAAGTGTGGGCTTCGAGGGTGAATCCTCTTCCGCTCACCTTGACGTTAACATCAGGTGGGAGTCCTACGAGGGTGAAGCCTCAGATTCCTTCCTGATGTGGTAACCACACGGTTTGCCTTTACCACTGATGTTACTGAACACATAGATGAGCTATTTATTTCAGGACTGGAGGGACAGGTGGTACCACCCTGTTGAGGTGGACCTGGGTTCCCGACAGTGCCTTATGGATGAGTTGTTCTGGGCGGTGCCCGGTTGATGAACACGAGGCGTGGCCGGGCATTCCTAGCCCTTGCCCCCCCCCCCCCCCCCCCCCCCCCCCCCCCCCCCCCCCCCCCCCCCCCCCCCCCCCCCCCCCCCCCCCCCCCCCCCCCCCCCCCCCCCCCCCCCCCCCCCCCCCCCCCCCCCCCCCCCCCCCCCCCCCCCCCCCCCCCCCCCCCCCCCCCCCCCCCCCCCCCCCCCCCCCCCCCCCCCCCCCCCCCCCCCCCCCCCCCCCCCCCCCCCCCCCCCCCCCCCCCCCCCCCCCCCCCCCCCCCCCCCCCCCCCCCCCCCCCCCCCCCCCCCCCCCCCCCCCCCCCCCCCCCCCCCCCCCCCCCCCCCCCCCCCCCCCCCCCCCCCCCCCCCCCCCCCCCCCCCCCCCCCCCCCCCCCCCCCCCCCCCCCCCCCCCCCCCCCCCCCCCCCCCCCCCCCCCCCCCCCCCCCCCCCCCCCCCCCCCCCCCCCCCCCCCCCCCCCCCCCCCCCCCCCCCCCCCCCCCCCCCCCCCCCCCCCCCCCCCCCCCCCCCCCCCCCCCCCCCCCCCTCCTACGGTAACGGACACTCGGAGTTGTATCCCGATCGGTACAACTAGAACTTGAGATGATAACTGGATAGTATGGCTCTGGGATTGCTTTCTCGCGGGAGTCGAGAAAGGATCTCAGGCCGAGGTTGATGATACAACTACTACTTTACATTATGTTACTCTCCTCTCTTCTAATGCTGCAAGACTGAAGATGCTAGTCTTCGTCAGGACTAGGCCTTCCCCCTCTATTCTGGCATTTCTGCAGCCCAGTCCACTTATACAGCCTCCTTTTGAAAATGTTGCATATGTAGTGTAGATCCTTGCTTGCTGAGTACTTCGCAGTACTCACGTTTGATTTCCTTTCTTTTTCCCCCATACCCACTTGACGCATCCAGATGACGGAGCCCCGGAGCCAGCTATTCCCGTTGACGACCACGGCTACTACTACTACCCTGCTGGAGGTTACTACTACGAGGAGCCGGCAGACGACCAGGAGTAGGATTGGAGGTCCAGGGCAGGAGGCCCATGCCTTTCGATCGTAGTTTTATTTTTTTGCCCCGCCTCTGTGAAGGCTTATCTCTCTCTGTAATATATCTGTACCCAGATATCTAACGCTTCCGCTGATGCTTGTTGTCATCAAGCTTTGTATTCGAGCCCTCGAGGCCCTGGCTTGTAATAAATGCTTGTATGACTTTATTTATGTTTTAGAGTTGTGTTGTGATATCTTCAAGTGAGTCCTTAGGCTTGATCGTGTGCATTTGCGTGTATGATTAGTGCACGATTAAGCCGGGGGCGTCACAAGGTTATTCTCATGATGAGTATTTATTCACTCTTCCTTGCACGAGAGGGGCGGTAATAGGGATTCCCAGTCCCGAACTCAAATTGCAAATAATTAAACAAAACTCCCCCGGGACTGTTGTTGGTATGGACGGCACCCGTTGTTTCAGACAAGCCATGGAGTGTGGTTGTTGGTGGAAGGGGAGTAAACCTTTACTTTTATCGCTTGGGAACCGCCACTAATGTGTTTAGCATGGAAGATACCGATAACTAATGGTCGCGAAGTAAACAAGAAGGGTGCATTTCTCAAAATTTCATTTACCTCTGTTTTAAAAACTTGAACTCTGGCACCGCTGCAAATCACTGCTTCCCTCTGTGAAGGGACTATCTATTTACTTTTATGTTGTGTCATCACCTTCTCAAATAAGCGCCAGAACCTGAGAGCACTATTGTCATCCCCATGCATTGTGTGTAGCTAATGTTGGGTGCATCTTGACTGGATGTTTTCTACCATGAATTACAATGTGTAGTCGCTGCTTGAACTTTGGAGGTGCTCTGCATTTATGTTTTGCGGTCTCAGAAAGGGCTAGCGAGATACCACTATTGTCATATTATATCATGGTTGTTTTGACAACGTGCTGTTGTTTGAGATATCTTATTATTGCTCGCTAGCTGATTATGTCATTGATATGAGTTAATATAATTTTTAAGAGTTATTGTTGACATGGTTAGTTATAATCTTGGCTAAAAACCTGCGTGCTGTTTAAGCTTGTTTATGTAAACAAGAGCAAAAGAGTTCGTAAAAGTTTTTCTTTTTCACTTTCAGTTTATCAACTGAATTGCTTAAGGACAAGCAAAGGTTTAAGCTTGGGGGAGTTGATACGTCTCCGTCGTATCTACTTTTCCTAATGCTTTTCCTCTTGTTTTGGACTCTAATTTGCATGATTTGAATGAAACTAACCCAGACTGACGCTGTTTTCAGCAGAACTACCATGGTGTTGTTTTTGTGCAGAAAGAGAATTTCTAGAGCCAAGAACCACCGGAGGGGGGCACCTGGGTGGGCACAACCCACCAGGGCGCGCCCCCCTCTAGGCACGCCCAGGTGGGTTGTCCCCACCTGGTGGCCCCACAGACTCCAACCCTGCTACTATAAAATCACATATTTGGAGAAAAAATGAGGGAGAAAGAATTATCGCGTTTCACGAGACGGAACCATCGCCACCTCCTGTTCTTCATCGGGAGGCCAGATCTGGAGTCCGTTTGGGGCTCCGGAGAGGGGGATCTTCGATCTTCGTCATCACCAACCCTTCTCCATCTCCAATTCCATGATGCTCCCCACCGTGAGTGAGTAATTCCTTCGTAGGCTCGCTGGTCGGTGAGGAATTGGATGAGATTCATCATGTAATCGAGTTAGTTTTGTTAGGGCTTGATCCCTAGTATCCATTATGTTCTGAGACTGATGTTGCTATGACTTTGCCATGCTTAATGCTTGTCACTTTGGGCCCGGGTGCCATGATTTCAGATCTGAACCGTTTATGTTATCACCATTATATCTATGTTCTAGATCCGATCTTGCAAGTTATAGTCACCTACTACGTGTTATGATCCGGCAACCCCGGAGTGACAATAGTCGGGACACTTCCCGGTGATGACCGTAGTTTGAGGAGTTCATGTACTCACTATGTGTTAATGCTTTGTTCTGGTTCTCTATTAAAAGGAGGCCTTAATATCCCTTAGTTTCCAATAGGACCCCGCTGCCATGGGAGGGTAGGACAAAAGATGTCATGCAAGTTCTTTCCATACATGCCTACATTATATTTATGAACTGGAGCTAGTGTCGTATCGCCCTAGGTTATGACTGTTATATGATGAATATCATCCAACGAATTCACCGATCCAATGCCTACGAATTTCTCTTATATTGTTTCTGCTAAGTTACTACTGCTACTATTGCTATTGCACTTGCTACAAAATCATTGCTATCACTGTTACCGTTACTACTGTTGTTGCTACTACTATCAAAACTATCACCCCCCCCCCCCCCCCCCCCCCCCCCCCCCCCCCCCCCCCCCCCCCCCCCCCCCCCCCCCCCCCCCCCCCCCCCCCCCCCCCCCCCCCCCCCCCCCCCCCCCCCCCCTGTTGAATCAATAAATTTGGGCTGAATACTCTACCCTCGAAAACTGTTGCGATCCCCTATACTTGTGGGTTATCAGTGAGCCATGGATATAGCACTATGGGTGGAATAGAATATGATGTTGGAGGTTGTGTGGAGAAGACAAAAAAGGAGAAAGTCTCACATTGACGAGGCTAACCAACGGGCTATGGAGATGCCCATCAATTGATGTCAATGCAAGGAGTAGGGATTACCATGCAACGGATGCACTAGAGCTATAAGTGTATGAAAGCTCAAAATAAAACTAAGTGGGTGTGCATCCAACTTGCTTACTCATGAAGACCTCGGGCATTTGAGGAAGCCCATCATTGGAATATACAAGACAAGTTCTATAATGAAAAATTCCCACTAGTAATATATGTAAGTGACAAAATAGGAGACTCTCTATCATGAAGAACATGGTGCTACTTTGAAGCATAAGTGTGGAAAAGGATAGTAACATTGTCCCTTCTCTCTTTTTCTCTTATTTTTTTGTTTTGGGCTCTTTGGCCTCTTTTTTTTTGTCTGGAGTCTCATCCCAACTTGTGGGGGAATCATAGTCTCCATCATCCTTTCCTCACATGGGACAATGCTCTAACAATGATGATCATCACACTTTTATTTACTTACAATTACAACTCGATACTAGAACAAAGATATGACTCTATATGAATGTCTCCGGCCCCCCCCCCCCCCCCCCCCCCCCCCCCCCCCCCCCCCCCCCCCCCCCCCCCCCCCCCCCCCCCCCCCCCCCCCCCCCCCCCCCCCCCCCCCCCCCCCCCCCCCCCCCCCCCCCCCCCCCCCCCCCCCCCCCCCCCCCCCCCCCCCCCCCCCCCCCCCCCCCCCCCCCCCCCCCCCCCCCCCCCCCCCCCCCCCCCCCCCCCCCCCCCCCCCCCCCCCCCCCCCCCCCCCCCCCCCCCCCCCCCCCCCCCCCCCCCCCCCCCCCCCCCCCCCCCCCCCCCCCCCCCCCCCCCCCCCCCCCCCCCCCCCCCCCCCCCCCCCCCCCCCCCCCCCCCCCCCCCCCCCCCCCCCCCCCCCCCCCCCCCCCCCCCCCCCCCCCCCCCCCCCCCCCCCCCCCCCCCCCCCCCCCCCCCCCCCCCCCCCCCCCCCCCCCCCCCCCCCCCCCCCCCCCCCCCCCCCCCCCCCCCCCCCCCCCCCCCCCCCCCCCCCCCCCCCCCCCCCCCCCCCCCCCCCCCCCCCCCCCCCCCCCCCCCCCCCCCCCCCCCCCCCCCCCCCCCCCCCCCCCCCCCCCCCCCCCCCCCCCCCCCCCCCCCCCCCCCCCCCCCCCCCCCCCCCCCCCCCCCCCCCCCCCCCCCCCCCCCCCCCCCCCCCCCCCCCCCCCCCCCCCCCCCCCCCCCCCCCCCCCCCCCCCCCCCCCCCCCCCCCCCCCCCCCCCCCCCCCCCCCCCCCCCCCCCCCCCCCCCCCCCCCCCCCCCCCCCCCCCCCCCCCCCCCCCCCCCCCCCCCCCCCCCCCCCCCCCCCCCCCCCCCCCCCCCCCCCCCCCCCCCCCCCCCCCCCCCCCCCCCCCCCCCCCCCCCCCCCCCCCCCCCCCCCCCCCCCCCCCCCCCCCCCCCCCCCCCCCCCCCCCCCCCCCCCCCCCCCCCCCCCCCCCCCCCCCCCCCCCCCCCCCCCCCCCCCCCCCCCCCCCCCCCCCCCCCCCCCCCCCCCCCCCCCCCCCCCCCCCCCCCCCCCCCCCCCCCCCCCCCCCCCCCCCCCCCCCCCCCCCCCCCCCCCCCCCCCCCCCCCCCCCCCCCCCCCCCCCCCCCCCCCCCCCCCCCCCCCCCCCCCCCCCCCCCCCCCCCCCCCCCCCCCCCCCCCCCCCCCCCCCCCCCCCCCCCCCCCCCCCCCCCCCCCCCCCCCCCCCCCCCCCCCCCCCCCCCCCCCCCCCCCCCCCCCCCCCCCCCCCCCCCCCCCCCCCCCCCCCCCCCCCCCCCCCCCCCCCCCCCCCCCCCCCCCCCCCCCCCCCCCCCCCCCCCCCCCCCCCCCCCCCCCCCCCCCCCCCCCCCCCCCCCCCCCCCCCCCCCCCCCCCCCCCCCCCCCCCCCCCCCCCCCCCCCCCCCCCCCCCCCCCCCCCCCCCCCCCCCCCCCCCCCCCCCCCCCCCCCCCCCCCCCCCCCCCCCCCCCCCCCCCCCCCCCCCCCCCCCCCCCCCCCCCCCCCCCCCCCCCCCCCCCCCCCCCCCCCCCCCCCCCCCCCCCCCCCCCCCCCCCCCCCCCCCCCCCCCCCCCCCCCCCCCCCCCCCCCCCCCCCCCCCCCCCCCCCCCCCCCCCCCCCCCCCCCCCCCCCCCCCCCCCCCCCCCCCCCCCCCCCCCCCCCCCCCCCCCCCCCCCCCCCCCCCCCCCCCCCCCCCCCCCCCCCCCCCCCCCCCCCCCCCCCCCCCCCCCCCCCCCCCCCCCCCCCCCCCCCCCCCCCCCCTGAGAGGGACACACACTAATCGTGAATTTATTAGAATACTCTATGTGCTTCACTTATATCTTTTGAGCTAGGTAGGTAGTTGCTCTAGTTCTTCACTTATATCTTTTTGGAGCAGGGCGGTGGTTATATTTTAAAGAAATTGTTGAACTCTCATGCTTCACTTATATTATTTTGAGAGTCTTATAAATAGTATGACAATTTGCTTGGGTTATGAATTTAGTCCTAATATGATAGGTATTCAAGAGGGATATAATAAAAACTTTCATGAAGACCATTGAATATATGAGAAGTTTGATTCCTTGCATTTGTTTTGAGATATAGAGATGGTGATATTAGAATCATGCTAGTGAGTAATTGTGGTTTAGTAAGAATATTTGTGTTAAGGTTTGTGATTCCCAAAGCATGCACGTATGGTCTCGTTATGCGATGAAATTGGAGCATGATTTACTATTGATTGTCTTCCTTATGAGTGGCGGTCGGGGATGAGCGATGATCTTTTCCTACCAACCTATCCCCTTAGGAGCATGCGTAGTAGTACTTTGCTTCGAGGGCCAATAAACTTTTGCAATAAGTATGTGAGTTCTTTATGACTAATGTGAGTCCATGCATTATATGCACTCTCACCTCTCTGCAATTTGCTAGCCTCTTCGGTACCGTGCATTACCGTTTCTCACCTTGAGAGTTGGTGCAAACTTCGCCGGTGCATCCAAACCCCATGATATGATACGCTCTATCACACATAAGCCACCTAATATCTTCCTCAAAACAGCCACCATACCTACCTATTCCATAGCCATCCCGAGATATATTGCCATGCAACTTCCACCGTTCCATTTTATTATGACACATATCATCATTGTCATATTGCTTTGCATGATTATATAGTTGACATAGTATTTGTGGCTTGGCCACCATTCATATTTTTTATACATGTCACGCTAGATCATTGCACATCCCAGTACACCGCCCCCCCCCCCCCCCCCCCCCCCCCCCCCCCCCCCCCCCCCCCCCCCCCCCCCCCCCCCCCCCCCCCCCCCCCCCCCCCCCCCCCCCCCCCCCCCCCCCCCCCCCCCCCCCCCCCCCCCCCCCCCCCCCCCCCCCCCCCCCCCCCCCCCCCCCCCCCCCCCCCCCCCCCCCCCCCCCCCCCCCCCCCCCCCCCCCCCCCCCCCCCCCCCCCCCCCCCCCCCCCCCCCCCCCCCCCCCCCCCCCCCCCCCCCCCCCCCCCCCCCCCCCCCCCCCCCCCCCCCCCCCCCCCCCCCCCCCCCCCCCCCCCCCCCCCCCCCCCCCCCCCCCCCCCCCCCCCCCCCCCCCCCCCCCCCCCCCCCCCCCCCCCCCCCCCCCCCCCCCCCCCCCCCCCCCCCCCCCCCCCCCCCCCCCCCCCCCCCCCCCCCCCCCCCCCCCCCCCCCCCCCCCCCCCCCCCCCCCCCCCCCCCCCCCCCCCCCCCCCCCCCCCCCCCCCCCCCCCCCCCCCCCCCCCCCCCCCCCCCCCCCCCCCCCCCCCCCCCCCCCCCCCCCCCCCCCCCCCCCCCCCCCCCCCCCCCCCCCCCCCCCCCCCCCCCCCCCCCCCCCCCCCCCCCCCCCCCCCCCCCCCCCCCCCCCCCCCCCCCCCCCCCCCCCCCCCCCCCCCCCCCCCCCCCCCCCCCCCCCCCCCCCCCCCCCCCCCCCCCCCCCCCCCCCCCCCCCCCCCCCCCCCCCCCCCCCCCCCCCCCCCCCCCCCCCCCCCCCCCCCCCCCCCCCCCCCCCCCCCCCCCCCCCCCCCCCCCCCCCCCCCCCCCCCCCCCCCCCCCCCCCCCCCCCCCCCCCCCCCCCCCCCCCCCCCCCCCCCCCCCCCCCCCCCCCCCCCCCCCCCCCCCCCCCCCCCCCCCCCCCCCCCCCCCCCCCCCCCCCCCCCCCCCCCCCCCCCCCCCCCCCCCCCCCCCCCCCCCCCCCCCCCCCCCCCCCCCCCCCCCCCCCCCCCCCCCCCCCCCCCCCCCCCCCCCCCCCCCCCCCCCCCCCCCCCCCCCCCCCCCCCCCCCCCCCCCCCCCCCCCCCCCCCCCCCCCCCCCCCCCCCCCCCCCCCCCCCCCCCCCCCCCCCCCCCCCCCCCCCCCCCCCCCCCCCCCCCCCCCCCCCCCCCCCCCCCCCCCCCCCCCCCCCCCCCCCCCCCCCCCCCCCCCCCCCCCCCCCCCCCCCCCCCCCCCCCCCCCCCCCCCCCCCCCCCCCCCCCCCCCCCCCCCCCCCCCCCCCCCCCCCCCCCCCCCCCCCCCCCCCCCCCCCCCCCCCCCCCCCCCCCCCCCCCCCCCCCCCCCCCCCCCCCCCCCCCCCCCCCCCCCCCCCCCCCCCCCCCCCCCCCCCCCCCCCCCCCCCCCCCCCCCCCCCCCCCCCCCCCCCCCCCCCCCCCCCCCCCCCCCCCCCCCCCCCCCCCCCCCCCCCCCCCCCCCCCCCCCCCCCCCCCCCCCCCCCCCCCCCCCCCCCCCCCCCCCCCCCCCCCCCCCCCCCCCCCCCCCCCCCCCCCCCCCCCCCCCCCCCCCCCCCCCCCCCCCCCCCCCCCCCCCCCCCCCCCCCCCCCCCCCCCCCCCCCCCCCCCCCCCCCCCCCCCCCCCGCCGGAGACATTCATATAGAGTCATATCTTTGTTCTAGTATCGAGTTGTAATTGTAAGTAAATAAAAGTGTGATGATCATCATTGTTAGAGCATTGTCCCATGTGAGGAAAGGATGATGGAGACTATGATTCCCCCACAAGTTGGGATGAGACTCCAGACAAAAAAAAAGAGGCCAAAGAGCCCAAAACAAAAAAATAAGAGAAAAAGAGAGAAGGGACAATGTTACTATCCTTTTCCACACTTATGCTTCAAAGTAGCACCATGTTCTTCATGATAGAGAGTCTCCTATTTTGTCACTTACATATATTACTAGTGGGAATTTTTCATTATAGAACTTGTCTTGTATATTCCAATGATGGGCTTCCTCAAATGCCCGAGGTCTTCATGAGTAAGCAAGTTGGATGCACACCCACTTAGTTTTATTTTGAGCTTTCATACACTTATAGCTCTAGTGCATCCGTTGCATGGTAATCCCTACTCCTTGCATTGACATCAATTGATGGGCATCTCCATAGCCCGTTGGTTAGCCTCGTCAATGTGAGACTTTCTCCTTTTTTGTCTTCTCCACACAACCTCCAACATCATATTCTATTCCACCCATAGTGCTATATCCATGGCTCACTGATAACCCACAAGTATAGGGGATCGCAACAGTTTTCGAGGGTAGAGTATTCAGCCCAAATTTATTGATTCAACAGGGGGGGGGGGGGGGGGGGGGGGGGGGGGGGGGGGGGGGGGGGGGGGGGGGGGGGGGGGGGGGGGGGGGGGGGGGGGGGGGGGGGGGGGGGGGGGGGGGGGGGATATAATACAAGACGCTACAAGCAAAATACATATCATGTGGTGAATAAAAATATAGCCTCAAGTAATTTTACCGATAGATTGTAGACAAAAGATGGGATGTCATCCGGGGCATCCCCAAGCTTAGATGCTTGGTTGTCCTTGAATGTTACCATGGGGTGCCTTGGTCATCCCCAAGCTTAGGATCTTGCACTCCTTATTCCGTAGTCCATCGAAACTTCACCCAAAACTTGAAAACTTCACAACACAAAACTCAACAGATTTTAGGTACTGTTGTGAGCTCATTCCAATTTTATATTTGTATTATATCTAATGTATTCTAACTTCTCCATGGTTCATAACCCCCCCCCCCCCCCCCCCCCCCCCCTATAAAACCCATAGATTCATCAAAATAAGCAAACAACACAATGAAAACAGAATCCGTAAAAAACAGAACAGTCTGTAATGATCTGATTAATGACCATACTTATGTAACTCCAAACATTCTGAAAAAATAGGACGACATGGGTAATTTGTATATCAATAAAGTGTAAAAAATTCAGAGTTTTTCGTCGCTCCAGTGAATTTTAAAATTCTGTTACTGGGCATAAAAGTTTCTGTTTTTGCACAGAATCAAATCAACGATCTTCCAAA
This sequence comes from Thinopyrum obtusiflorum, assembly GCA_036873465.1. Taxonomy (NCBI): domain Eukaryota; kingdom Viridiplantae; phylum Streptophyta; class Magnoliopsida; order Poales; family Poaceae; genus Thinopyrum; species Thinopyrum obtusiflorum. The sequence goes on from JAAAWM010010036.1 coordinate 12,847, forward strand.
CCATCCCAAAGGTCTTACTTGGTACAAACACTAACTAAAACACAAAAGCACCATCATAACAGAGGTATAATTGTAAATACACATAAAAATAGAAAAGAAAAATATTGGGTTGTCTACCAACAAGCGTTTTTTTAAGCCTTTTAGCTAGGCATTGATAATTTTAATGATGCTCACATGGAAGACAAGAATTGAAGCATAAAGAGAGCATCGTAAAGCATGTGAAAATCACATTTAAGTCTAACATACTTCCTATGCATAGGCATTTTATAACCAAACAAATTATCAAGACAAGCAATATCTAGTTTATGCAAGGAAGAAAAAAGAAACGATAGCAATCTCAACATAACGAGAGGTAAATTATTAACATGATAATTTATACAAACATATTTTCCTCTCTCATAATAATTACATGTAGGATCATAATTAAATTCAACAATATAGCCATCATATAACATATTCTCTAGTTGTTCCACATGCATGCAAAGTTGACACTCTTCCAAAATAGTGGGATTAACATAGAATAAAGTCATTACTTCTCCAAGCCCACTTTTATCAAAAATTTCATAAGATTGGCCAATTTCCAAAGTAGTGGGATCATTATTACCTAAAGTTGACACTCTTTCAAACCCACTTTCAATATTATTGCAAACATTATTATCAATATCATAATCATCATGAGGCTTAAACAAAATTTCAAGATCATAAGATGCATCACCCCAATCATGATCATTACAATAAGTAGTGAACATAGCAAAATTAGCATCCCCAAGCTTGGGTTTTTGCATATCATTAACACAAACTGACATTAATAGAATTTATAATAACATCATTGCAATCATGCTTTTCATTCAAGGAGCTACCGCGAATCACTTTACATAAAGGCAAACAAAAAGGGCAAATAAACAGGCAAATATTTTTGTGTTTTTCTGAAAATGTTTTAGAAGTGGGGGAGAGGAAAATGAGAGGCAAATGGCAAATAATGTAAATGCAAGAGATGATAGTTTATGATGGGTACATGGTAAGCTTGATGTAGATCCTCCCCGGCAACGACGCCAGAAATTCTTCCTGCTACTTCTTGAGCTTGCGTTGGTTTTTCCCTCGAAGAGGAAAGGGTGATGCAGCAAAGTAGAGATAAGTATTTTCCTCAGTTGAGAACCAAGGTATCAATCCAGTAGGAGGAACACAAAAGTCACTAATGATCGCACCTACACAAATAAACAAATATTTGCACCCAACGCGATAAAGGGGTTGTCAATCCCTTCACGATTACTTGCAAGGATGAGATCTGATAGTGATAGATATAAAAGATAAGTAAAAGTGCAAAATAAAATAAAGTTAAATAAATTGCAGCAAGATATTTTTGTATTTTTGGTTGTATAGATCTGAAAATATTATGATAAAAATAGAACCGGGGGCCATAGTTTTCACTAGAGGCTTCTATCTTGAAAGAAAGCATACGGTGGGTAAACAAATTACTGTTGAGCAATTGATAGAAAAGCGAGTAATTATGACGATATCTAAGGCAATGATCATGAATATAGGCATCACATCCGTGACAAGTAGACCGACTCCTGCCTACATCTACTACTATTACTCCACACATCGACTGCTATCCAGCATGCATCTAGTGTATTAAGTTAACAAGAACGAGTAACGCCTTAAGCAAGATGACATGATGTAGAGGGATAGATCCAATCAATATGAACAAACCCCATCTTTTTATCATTAATGGCAACAATGCAATACATGTCATGTCCCTTTTTGTCACTGGGGTTGAACACCGCAAGATTGAACCCAGTACAAAGCACCTCTCCCATTGCAAGAAAAATCAATCTAGTTGGCCAAACCAAATCAATAGATCAGAGAGAAATACAAAAGCTATCTTAATCATGCATAAAAGAGTTCAGAGAAAACCCAAATAATATTCATAGTAATCTGCTCATAAACCCACAATTCATCGACTCTCAACAAACGCACCGCAAAAGAAGATTACATCGAGGAGAATATTGTATTGAAGATCAAAGAGCGAGAAGAAGCCATGTAGCTACTAGCTATGGACCCGTAGGTCTGTGTTAAACTACTCACACATCATCGAAAGGGCAACAAGGTTGATGTAGAAGCCCTCCGTGGTCGAATCCTCCTCCGGCAGAGTACCGGAAAAGGCCTCCAGATGGGATCTCATGGTTCTGGAACTTGCGGCGGTGGAAAAGTATTTTTTTTGGTGTGCCCTCTGGTCTACGGGGAATATTTGAGTATTTATAGAAAAACAATTAGGGCTAGAGGGGCTACGTGGGGCCCACAAGCTTAGCGGGCGCCCCCTGAGCTTTGTATTTCTCTCCGATCTATCCGTTTGGTTTGGCCAACTAGATTGATTTACCTTGCAATGGGAGAGGTGCTTTGTAATGGGTTCAATCTTATGGTGCTCTATATCTCAGTGACAAAGTAGGGGACAAAACACGTATTTGTATTATTGTCATTATCGATAAAACGATGGGGTTTTATTAATATATTGTTGCCATTATCGATAAAATGATGGGGTTTTATTCATATTGATTGAGTTTACTTTGTCTACATCATGTCATCTTGCTTAAGGCGTTACTCCGTTCTTTATGAACTTAATACTCTAGATGCATTTTGAACAGCGGTCGATGAGCGGAGTAATAGTAGTAGATGCAGGCAGGAGTCGGTCTACTTGTCTCGGACGTGATGCCTATATACATGATCATTTCCTTGAATATCATCATAACAATGTACTTTTCTATCAATTGCCCAAAAGTAATTTGTTTACCCACCGTATGTTTTTTGTTCGAGAGAGAAGCCTCTAGTGAAAACTATGGCCCCGGATATACTTTTATTATATATTAAAATCCAAAAATACCATGCTGCAATTTATTTATCGTTATTTTGTGTGTGTTTTATATTATCAATCAACCATTATCAGATTTGATTCTTGCAATTAACCGCCGAGGGGATTGACAACCCCTTGATCGCGTTGGGTGCAAGTATTTGCTCTTTTGTGTGTAGGTGTTGTTCACGAGATTTCGTGTGGTTCTCCTACTGTATTGATAACCTTGGTTCTTAACTGAGAGAAATACTTATCTCTACTGTACTGCATCATCCTCTCCTCTTCGAGAAAATCCCAACGCAGCTCACAAGTAGCAGTACTCCATCTACATGTTTGAGTGAATTACTAGTTCTTGGGGAATAGAATGAACTCTAGTTTGTAGTAGCATCGGATAATTTCGCGGGATATGAAATAACCTTTTCATGTATTGTTAATGTTCTTCGTGATGTTGGGTGAAGTGCACCATCCAACATTTGCTAATTTTGGACACAAGGATATTATTATTGGATGAAGTAGAGAGAGGAGAAAGCAAGTGACAACGCAATCTCTAGGGAAGTGGAGGAGAAAAGGTGACATTAGTATCCTCTACCTATCCCATCTCTACCAATTCGATAGGGGAATAGCGGAGACCTCATGGCCGCGTCCACGGGGAAAACCTTAATCATCGTTGTCGTAACCCGCTGGGGGAGGAAACGGTGGTGGCGTGTGTAGCACGAAGTCTACTCCGAGTAGAACGTGTTCTGTAACAGGCTCCGCCCACAAATAACTACATGAAAAGTGGCTTAAGTATCCATAGGACGTGCGAGTAATAATGATCCAGAACGCCCCGAGAACGCCTTTTACTCAAGCGTCGCCCCTCTAATTTTATTCGATGTTTTATTCACGTTTCTACCTTTGCTTAGTTATTTAGACAAAACCACCCTTATTACCGTTCCGTTAGCAACCGACGAATAGATTATTTCCAAATAACGTTTTGGGTGTGAACGTAGCCGCGTGTGTGACGACGTAGCTGCGGGGTTGGTAGTTACCAGTGCAACCACCGCTCCGTGTGGGATCGAAATACTCTACTTATCGCGAATTGCAATAACCTTGTGCCCTTGCAGGCCATCAAGCTTTTCTGGCGCCGTTGTCGGGAGCAAAAGCGCTCGGTTATTACCTTCCCGCTTACACATAGTTTATTTTGTTAGTTGTTATTTATCTTTCAGTTTTTTCCCTTAAATAAAAAAAATCTACTAGAGTTACTCTTAGTAACATATGTTCTCATCATATCCTTTTATCTCCTCTTCACAAGCTTAAACCCCTATAGAATTATCACAACAGTAGGCTAAAATCAAGATTAGCCACGTGTTGTATCTCTTGTACTTCAGGATCATGTAGTATCATGTTCTATTCAACTTATGAACCTCATAACGGAAAGGCATTACTCAGTGGCGAAGCCACGTTGTCACTGTGTAGTCGCTTGACTACACAGGAATTTGGCAAGTTAAAGACCCCATATATGCGTACTCAACTGCTAATTACAAGGCCCACTTGTCATTTTTTTGGGTAATATTGACTCGGCCAAAAGAAGCAAACTAGAAAAGGAATCCCTAATAACTTCCCTGGTTGGCTGATCTCGCAATCCCGTGATTTATCCTTCCACTGTTGGATTTATCCGCTGTTCCACCTTCCCATGTAACCTTTTCATCAAAATAGAAAACTTAGATGCGATCTTTGGTATGAACATGAGGCACATCCACCTCCGGCAAGCCGGCAGCGACGTGTGATGCACAGTCAACCGTCATGCGATCCAACACCAGGACGAGACCCTTCCTCTTGGTAAGTTCTATCTTACGCCTCTTCTAATTTTCTTCTCTCCCAAAGAAAAATAGGAACTAGAAAGTAAGAGATTGTTGTTCATCGAAAATTCAGATGCCATTTTTCTAACTAGTGTTGATATTATGCATACATATCAAAATATGGATGATCAAAAAAGGCCTGCTACCAGTATGATCTTCTTTTTGTTCCTGTCTAATTTATCTACAAATTTTCTGTTACTAAAATCTTGACATCACATGGATTGGACCCTGGCACGCCACTGGCATTACTCCTATAAAGGATGGTGGAGTACCTACCTCCCTAGACTCTGCACGCGCAAGCAAAGCCTCCTGGCCGTCTGTTGCCAGATGGCTAGCTGCGGGAGCCTCCCGGGGCGGCTTTGGGTCGTCCTATCTGCCCGGTCGGCTTGACCTGGGCGATCCGGCTGAAAGGTCCATGATGGGTGGATGCCCGATTTGTTTTCTACCTTTTTTGCTCGTGTTGCATCTTGGCCCAGTCGCGGCCCATCTTGCTAGCCCGTCTCTCCTGGTTGCGGAATCGCAGAGCAGCACAGGTATGGGCATGCCTATACATCGCTCCCCGCGAGTTGGAAGAGGCGCTCACCTGAACCTTACATCACATAGGCCCGGTCCAAAAACGCCGGCAGCTCCCGCACGCTTGACTCGCCCTCCTCCAATGCGTAGCTAAATCCAAGTCAAGGCATGTATACACCAGGTGTGCAACTACATGATAGTTTTTTTCTTTTGTCATATTTTTTAAAACATAAAATTACTTAAAATAAATAAAACCGTGAATTTGAAGAAAAAATTAACACATATTCAAAAAAGTTCAAAAAAATATATTTTGGAAAAATGTTATTCATTCATTTGAAAAAATGTTAAACATGTATATAAAAATGTTTCTGATGTATACGAAAAATGTATAGCATATATGAAAAAAGTAGACATGAAAAAATATATTTGGAAAAAATTATCAAGTATTTTAAAAATGTAATGCAATGTAAAAAATTTGTTAGGATAGTTTAACAAATCTTAATGTCATTCAAAAATATATTCTAACATGAATTTGAAAAAAATGTATAAACATATTCAAACCAAATTTCAAAAATATGTGTTTGAAACAAATGTTAATCATGTATTTGAAAATATTTAATATGCATAAAAAATGTTTCAGGTGTATATGAAACATGTACAATGTATATGAAAAAAGTAGACATCAGATCATACGTTCAAAGACCTGTTAAACATGCATTTGAAAAAATGTTAAAATTGTATGAAAAATGGTTGATATGTATACAAAAATGTACAAAATATGTATGAAAAAGTAGAAACTATAAAATATATTTGAAACATGTATTTTAAAAATGATAAAACTTGTATAATTTTTTTTCTTATGTATACAAAAAATGTATAATGTGTAAAAAATGTAAACATGTGTTAAAAATAGTAGACATCAAAACATATATTCTTAAAAGATACAAATCATGTATTTTAAAAATGTTAAACATGTATAAATAAATGTCCATGATGTATACCAAAACTGTACAATATGTATTAAAAATGTAGCCATGTGTCAAAGAAAAAAGAAAAAAACAAAGTAAGCCGGTGAAAACTGAAGAAACTGAAAAAAGAAACACCTAAAAAAATGAAGAAAACAAAAATACGAAGAAAATTGTTAAAATCCATTAGAAAGAAAATAAACCCAAAAAATAAAATCAGAGAAACCGGTGAAGAAACGAAGAAAAACAAAAAACAAAGAAAAGCACAAAAACCGATGAAGAAATAAAAAACAAAAGAAGCAAAGAACACCAGGGAAAACATGTAACAAAAGGGAGAAAACCCCAAGAAAAACCGGACTAGTCCAGGTCCAGCCACCATACAGTGACCGAACCAGCGAGCACATGTTTAAATATATGGTGAATGGTTTTCAATACAGTGAACATTTTTGTAATGTACGGTGAACATTTTGAAAATATGCTTTGAACCTTTTGTAAGATACACAAAACAATTTTTAGGTGTATGATGAACATTTTCAAAATGCAGATTGACCTATTTTGTAGAATTTGTTGAAGAATTTCTTAGTATACGATGAACATTTTTTATAATACATGGTGAACTTTTTTTAATATACGGGGAACATTCTCTTAATACACAGTGAACATTTTCGGCACATGGTAAACTATTTTAATATTGATTTAAAAAACATTTTTTATAATATATAATAAAAAGAAAATAAAAAATAAAAAGCGAACGATAAAAAAAGAGAAACCGAAGAAACAGCCAATCCGACATGGGCCGGCCCAACTACGGGCGGCAAATAGGATTGGCCGCGGATAAGCCTCACGCGCGTACCGTATAACGAAGTCGTATTCGACGCGTACTTTATACGGCATAACGAAGTCGTATTTAGCTTGTATTCTACGTAAGAGGCGTATTTCAAATCGAGAAATCCCAAATCCCTGACCTAACCCCCTTTCCCTTCGCTCCTTCTTCCTCCCGCGTCCTTTGCTGCTCGAAAGATTCACTTTTGATTTCGATTCCGCCGATTCATCTGCGGGTGCCGGATATGGCCTGCGTCGACATCCATGGCATGAGCGTGACGCTCACGATGCCGGACCAGCTGTCGCACGCCGGGAAGAAGAGATCCGCCGACGAGAATCTCGTCCTCGCCGACGAGTCCGAGGCCCTTGGATGGTCGTCGGCGGTCTCGGACCGCAGGCTCGCCCTGCGCCGCCGGCGAGGTCCGGCTTCCTCTTCCTGCCGCCGAGGCTGCATCGTGGTGACGGAGCCGCCGGACTGCCGTGCCGAGGAGGCGGTTCAGCAGGTTGCCGCTGAAGAAATCGAAGGAGACCTTTTACGGTGCATCAGATGAATATTAACCGTTCATTTTTTCGTTTTGACGGTCCAGATATGGAAATACTACTGCAGATTTTTGGTAGTATATTTTCCGATCAGGGGCAGTTTCGGTAGTTCACTGTTTCCCAAAATCACGGGCTGGTTCCGTCAAAAAACGAGTGAAAGGCATTTCTGGAATTTCACGTATTCATCTTTTTTTTTTTCATTACGCATCGCTCGTCAGCTCCCTCACGGAAATGAGGCCCAATTGGAACAGACCTCGAATGAGAAAAGCCCAATCGACCGCTCGCCGCGGTAGAGCGAGAGGAGGAAGGCGAACACCGGTCGCCGTGACGGCCGTCCAAGCAGTCAGTGCGGGCGCTAGGGTTTGGCGCCCCGACGTAGACCGGATGGGCGCTAGGCTTTGGTGCCCCGCGTTCCGCCGGACGAGCGCGCACTGCGGCGTCGCTCTCATGGTGTTGGAGTTGGCGGCGGCGAGATGGCCCTGCCATTCGTGTTCTGGAGCTGGTGCCCCCCGGGGGGGGGGGGGGCCCCCCCCCCCCCCCCCCCCCCCCCCCCCCGGGGGGGGTGCGAGGGGAGGCGACACGTCGCTGCGGCGGCATGCCCCGTCTCCGTCACGGCCCCGCACGCCGCCGAGATGGCCGCCCCGTCGCCGTCATGGCCCTGCGCGCCGCCGAGATGGAGTTCGACTAAGGCACTAGCTTCTTACAGATCTCACTCGTCTATTTATTTGATTTGAGGCATTTGGGTCTGTAAATTGGGTTTGTAGTCGTTGTCGTGCAATTAGCTTCTCTGAAGTGCGAACATGTTAATTCACTAGCTGCAGTCCAGAACGGTAGAAAGTAACCCAACGATGGATTGAAGCCTGATACTAGTCAATGATGTCTGAATGCTTATTTTACACCGTAATGATTAGGTTCTGTATGCGCAAGCAGTTCTTATTTAATATACAACTTACACTAATTTGCAACTCTGAATCCCCAAAGGCCACACGTCAAGAGCGGGGCCTTGTTTTTTTTAAGAAGGAACGGAGGGGATAATATTATCTTCATGGTGTCAGTCGAAATAATGCCAAAGAGGCTGCCAAGACTTCAGTGAAGAATATACAAAGTTCAGTACTGAAAGTGTAGATACGAACTGCCGGAGACGGAATAGCTCAGTGCAGTGAAAAACGACTTGTAGGCATACCCAAAAGTGAATGGCTGCAACCCTGAACTCACATTCAGAGACAGCAACCAAATGAGAGACCTATAAAGACAATCATACCTTAGTCCAAACTCAAATGGAATAGCCCAGCGTATCTGTCGATGCCGACGGTGAATTCAGAATGAATTCTTACGAGTAGGTAGTCCAAACAATAAGCATTAATGCAGTTAAACATTCAAGTAATAAATACACCTGTTGAATGATTCCTCAATTCCATCATGATAAAACATATCCTGTTTCGAAACTTGAGTGGTGAGTGGTTTAATTTGGAGTGCACTTGGCCTGGACATGGGAGGATAAGATTATTTTTTAACTGGCTCGATGAAAAAGTGCTATGAGATGAGGTGAGAGGTACATATTCAGACTGAAAGTTCAAATAAAGTGCCAATGTTACAAGGGGACTGTTTAGCAGAATCAAACATGACAGCATTAACCTATTATTCATTGGCATATAATACCCAGAATTGAAACCCGGGGTTAAAAAAGAATGTATTACTTCCGAGGACCTAAGTTGGAGAACAAGGAAATTGCGACCCAAAGTGTAAAGCCACTTAGAAATTATATTTTTGAAGCACATCCTATTAAACCAAAGGGAAATTGGTACAGAAAATACATTTCCTAGTGTTTCATTATTGACCTATACTTTTCCCCATGTTATTAATATATGCAGGGTTGCAAGTTGTTCATTCGGGAAGACCTCCTCAACAACTACGCTGAGCAGATGGTCAATTACTGCACAATTACTATGGACAGTTGTGACGAAGATGCATTGGCTACTGCGGCCTTGCTTCTGAAGGAGAAGGATCAACAAATATCAGAATTAGAGACCAAACTATACTCTCTAGCGTCAGAGTTGCCTACTTCAGGAGAGAAGGACATGTCGAATGACATAATACTCGCCAAGAAATTACAAGAAGAGAGATACAAATGTAGGATATACTCGATACTTTTTTGGTTCATGATGATCATATATGTTGCTAGAATTTTAATCACCACTTTGTAAGACTATATCTCAGCTAGAGAATTTTTTTTGTGGGATTGAGATCATTCATGATGAAATAAATGAACGTCATGTATCATGGTGGTTTTCTTCCTCTAACTGATTCATAATGCGCTTATGGTCCAACAGAAAGCGTTTCAACATTCAGATCAATTATCGAAACATGAGCAATCAATTTCATGTAACATAGGTCTGGCACAGGCATGCATGCCGCTGTGAGAAGGATTTGCAGGAGAGAAACCGGGAGAGAAACAGCAAGTATGTTCATTCACCTGATGACTGTTACAAACATAAAGAGAAGATGGGCACGTAATCATGCACTAGAGACTAGGCCAGTACGCTAACAACAAGAGTCAACACTGATGCATCTTCTCAATTATAATCTCATAAGATGGAAACAGTAGCGTGCATCTACATCTCATTCAAAGCAGAAATATGACTGATGATAAAATCCATAGTAAAAATCTGAATGTATAACACTTGACCAACAATTTGAGAGAATAATCGCACACAGAAAGGAGCTTTATTGTTATTTTTCCTTTGTTCCTTTTGTCATCTTGCTCTGTCTACTTGACTTTCCATGTGTTTTCCTGTACAAAGTTAAATAAATGAACATGGTATCGAAACAGGGTTCAACATGTACTTCTGAAAATGCATAAACTTATCTAAAGTGGGTCGGCAGTCAATTTAGTGAAAGGGATTGTGTGCGAAGCTACAGCGTCCAATGCTGCTTCATTCCTATTCAATGTGTTGCACGAGATCAACGAGTTTCATTCTCCTATTCAGGTGCACATGAAGCCTCGAGTTTAGAGACTCACTCCTCTGATTGCTCGACATCCCTAGGAAATACCTTCCCTTGTTATATGCTACAGACCACTTCCCTTGGCATAGTAATTTAACCCATCGTTTTCATGTTATGAGAAATCTTGGTTTTCAAATAACTGTATTAAGTTCTTGTAAGAAGTAACACGCATCCCACAATATCAAACTCATAATCTGAGGTGATGGCAAAGCATTTTAGTCACAGCACAAACCCTTGGATGCCATCACAATTTACTGTCTGTTGTCACACACACACTACTATTCGTTGGTAGGAAAAATGAGAAGATCTAGAAACCTCACACACACTACTAATCCAGCATCCACACGCACACAAATCCTGCAGCTCTTCGTTTTCTGATTATCAATTACATAAATAGCAGTTGTGAATACTGAGGCAGATTACAGATAGCTTTAACCTTTAACCATACCAAAAATATGATGATTACTTTCAGATCTACCACAGCTGCTATAGCAGAGAAAAGAGAACTTGAACGATATGATTTAGATGATTACAAAACCCGCAGCCCTTTTCCAATTCCTATTGCATGCACAGCCAGCATCCATACGCACACAGATCCAGCAGCCCTTTTCGAATTCCTATTGCGTGCACAGCAGCTATGGCGTTTGGGGAGCACCAGAGGCAACGTATATGCGAGGGATCTCAACCACAACGCGCGGAGGAACCGTCCGAAGATCCTGTGAAGGAGAGAGGGCCGCCGGGCGGCGCGGGCCGGCTGCGCCGTTGAAGATCGGCCCGTCCAAGATCTTGCGGCGGCGACCGCAGGGCGGGAGACGGAGCGGCAGCCCCTCTGCGACTCAGGCGACGGCGACCGCAGGGCGGGAGACGGAGCGGCAATCCCTGTGCGACTCAGGCGACGGCTACCGTGGCTGGGAGAAGGAGCGGCCGCCGGGCAGATAGGCAGATAGGCAGCGGCACAAAAATGACGAACGAATGAGAAGGAAACCTACGAACTAAGATAGGTGTGATTATTTACGTTGCAATTACCCATATTATTAATCAATAACATTATCATTAAGAAAGGACTAATCTACCCTTACAGCCAATTACCAAAATGTCCTCAAGAGAAAAAAACAGGGATGAATAATGACCATTGGATCAATTATATACTACCCACTATTTACAGGAGTATGATGCACCGTAAAAAGTCTCAATCGAAGGCATACTGCAGCGCGAGGCTTTGTCTGTCGAGGAGCTGGTTTACTTCACCATCTTCTAGTCCATCGATCCTAAATCTCGAGGCGCCCAAATCTCTGAAGAAGGTCAGCCTGTTTGTGCCTATTGGATTGCAGAGTATTCTTTCTAGACCATATGAATAACCTATTTTCTCTTCTTCTTCTTTTTTTTTTTTTTGCGGGAACTCCTCTTCTTCTTTTTTTGGGAACGTCGGAACACACGGTGGTGTCGAGGAGGCGACGCTACCACAAGTAATCAAGTCAGAAGTCAAGGCGGGATGTGCTGGAATGTCAGTCAGTTTCTTCAGTTAGCTAGCCTGGTCGTGTCAGTCAGTTTCTTCAGTTAGCTAGCCTGGTCATTTTCAGTTACTACTTAGTACTAGTTGTTTCCTGTAATATCGTGGCTCACGGCAGTATGTAAGCCGGAGAGTGGGTGGAGGGCGGCACGATATGAATAAAACCATAGTTTTCCCTATCTTGCATTGTTTCCAGAACCACGAGTTGGTTGCGAGATCTTATGGGTTTCACCTCTAGCCTACGCCAACTTGTTTGGGACTAAAAGCTTTCCTTAGCTTTATGTTTTCTGCTCTCGTCTTTGCGCCTTGCCACGATGTGAACAGTTCATCGGCAGACCGAAAAACCTCTCCTTTCGCCTTGTTCGCTCTGTAAACACCAGATCCTTCGCTCGACTCTTGCTAAATCACACATGGAAGGCAAAGCCAGGGAAGATGAGTTGCTGATTGATGCTGATGTCCAGGAGTTCTTCTACCTCGCTGTCAGCTACTTGAATCTTCCAAGTCTTGTAGAAAGAGTTCCTCCTCTCCTCTGTTTATCTTCTAGTTCGTGTGGAATCAGCCCAGAACTATTTCGATGTGTTTATGCCAAGGGATGGGCTATGTTCTTGTAGGACAGAGTCCAATTCATGTATTGAAGTCGATAAGTTACCAAACGGGTGAAATTTTGCCTCCACAAAGTAGTGTAAGACTGAATATTCTGATAATGATCGGCTCTTTTGGTGTTTGGGTGTGACTACTGCTGTACTACAAATATGAATCCTTAAAATAGTGAAATGTACATATCTATAAGATTTGACATTTTTTTTCAGCCAAAAAAATGAATTTGATGTTTCCAAAACAACTCTGATTCTTAGAAAGCCTTTGCAGAACTACTCTTTTTGGTGTTTGTGCTGTGGCTATTACTGTACTACAAATACAAAACTGGATCTGGTCATTGAGGTTTGTTTCTAAGTTAATCAGAGACACTCTAACTTATGTTGTGTTATGTTATTGTGATTTTTGTTAGCTTTAAATCAGACTTAAGGTGATCACTTTCATTAGATCAATCTCTGCAATACCCAAAGGCACACAATGAATGTTCATTTCAAATTGTGTGCGACATAATCTTGACAGAGAATAATCTAGCAATATGGTGCCAAGTTTTGTGAACTAAACAAAACATGGATATATATTTCCCTCCTTTTTTTTAAGCACCACCGTCAAACAAATTAATGATGTGGAGGTTTGGCATGCTATAATTCATCTCTTTTTTGGTTGGGATGCAAGTTTAAGTCACATCTCGGGCTGCGGTTTTTCTTGATATTTTTTCGATGTTCCTTTTCTATACATAGTGAAGTCATAATAATTTTAATGGCCTCCTGATGCTATTTTTAATGTTCAATGGAACATAAATATGGGTGTCCATGTTTTTTTTTCCTATGCAGTTGAGTCTGATGGCCCATTAGATTCTTGCCTTTGATTTTTCATGTAGTCACTTTACTGAATAAAGATGGTGTTTGGGTCCCGACAACATGTGTCCAGTGTTTACCATAAATCTGTCTTTCTATTTACATAGACTTCCCCGTTAATCAGGATAAATTTTGTTCCTATATCTCCTTGGATGAAAGAGTCTTTTTGGGTACAGAAAGGGAACGGGGGATTAAATTTATGTTCTCAACTGTAGGTTTGCTTTACCAGTTTAACTTTTCTTCCACACAAGCGCTTAATTAATGCACACATATACGCCTCTCAGGTCGAGCTGATCGGGCATCCTGCATCACACAATTCTGCATGTGAAAACTTAGAAACCGCAATGCTCTACATAATTATAGTAGGTCAGAGAGAAATGACTTGAATAGGCTGCTCAAGCTTAAGTTCTCTGATTTGGGAAATAAGTTGTAGTGCAAGTTCAATTGATCAAATTCACAGGGAAAGTTAAACCTTAAAAGTCATGGCTGGATCAAATAAGAAGCCATCGAGGATCGTAAAATGTAAACATAGTGTAGTCATAATAATTTCAATGATCTCGTGATTGCTTGTTAAATTCCTTTGAATTTATTTTTTTATTTTGCCATGAAAATGCTTCAGGCCATCTATTTCCCGCCGTAGGTTCTTACAGCAAAAACAGTTGTCCTAAGAGGATCATCCTCATTTCCTTTGTGCTACTCTGTCCTTCCCATGGCAAGATATGCACCACTTTTACCTTTTCTCTGCACAAGTTCAGTCTTCTCCCCTTGCTCAGTCCGGTCCCGATTTCTTGCTGCTAGGCAATGGACTCTAGGTGTTCTGACATAGATATTCCTAGGAATAACTAACAAACTTTTGGTCAATCAGCTGCTAATACTGTAAAACCAGAAATAGTTCAGGTTCTTTTAATTGTGAAACCATCTCTTCTTATTGGTTGTAACCATAAATTAAATTCTGATATCAATTTAGGGAACTGCATAGGATGAAGTATCTGCTACTCACATGTTGGAGTTTTTTCGCAGCAGGACGGTACATGCTTTCTCAAGGAAAAAAATCACATCATACATTGATTATAAGTTTTAACCTTTCTTTTATGCAGCGTTACATGCATCGGTTATGTTTTGTCTGAATACCATTCTGCACTATCACCAACTCTGCACTACATTTCAGAAATTGTGTTGATTCCCTTTTGAGTTTAAGATTTGGCTTAACCTGACCAACTAGATGAACACATTCTTTTTAATTGCTATTAGAATTGAGAGATCCAGCAAAAATATATGTCAAATTGTTTATTGTCTAGCTATTGGTTTCTATTGATATTCATGTCAAAGCTCTATTGATATTCATATCAAACCTTGACAGAATATTCCTTGCTGTGATTTAAGCATGATAGTGAAGGCCAGGTCAAATGTCTAGCTAGTGGAACACCGACCGCTGTTTACGGTTTGTGTGTACGGGTTTGGAGCCGCCGGCCAGGGATATTTTTACCCAACATGGGTGGCGACATAGTCTACGGAAAGGCCCCCCATCTTTTCACCCTAGCCTAGCTAAATAATCCAATCAAATAAGCTATAATCATGTTGCTTGTTCTGTACTGGTATATATGGTTGATTGCATGGCTTGTTCTACTACCTTGCTGCCATCTACTCGAATCTTCCAAGTCCTGTACAAAGAGTTCCTCCTCTCCTCTGTTTATCTTCCAGATCGAGTCGAATCAGTCCAGAACTATTTCAATGTGTTTATGCCAAGTGATGGGCCCTGTTCTTATAGGACAGTGACCAAAATCCATTCCCAACCAATCAGGTAGAAACAGAATCTGGTATTTCAGCGCACCGTGAATATGTTTCTGAATGGAAAGGGGATTTCGTGCTGCTCATGTATTGATCCATTGCATAATAAGGAAGTACCAGCAGCAAGAGTTGACAGGACTGGGAAGTAACAGACGTAGGAACATGACAGAGAAGAAATCAAGCATGGAAGGTCAGGATCAAGAGGAATAAGGGGAATATAAGTAACTGCAGATTTTAGGATCAAGGTATAATTATCCATCTTAATCCACCATGATGATGTACATGTATATCGTTACAGGGAGAGGGATAACATGCAAAATTCAGAGAAGTCACGGTGAGAATTAGTAAGAGGAATATTAATCAAGCTTAGCTAAATAATCAAATCAAATAAGCTATAATCATGTTGCTTGTTCGGTACTGGCATGTATGGTTGATTGCATGGCTCGTGATTAAATCAAATTTAAATGAAGGGTTGATATAAGTATAGCAACCTTCAGAGTAAGATCTCTCTTCACCGGTTTAGGTAACAACTTAGGCCAACTCTAGCCGATCCCTAAAAGTCTACAAGGGAGTATAATTTCGGTTTTACTCCTCTATACCACACCTAGCCGAACTCCTAAAATCTATAAGGGAGTATAATTTTTTACTATTCCACCGAAATCCCCCCCCCCCCCCCCCCCCCCCCCCCCCCCCCCCCCCCCCCCCCCCCCCCCCCCCCCCCCCCCCCCCCCCCCCCCCCCCCCCCCCCCCCCCCCCCCCCCCCCCCCCCCCCCCCCCCGCCATCGGCTTGTCGCCGCCAGAAAACACCCCCGCACCGCCGCTCGCGCCGAAAAAGTGGTTGGGGATGAAAAAGCTCCACCGGCCACAAGCATCGGCTCCAACCGCGACAAAGGCCACCGGGGTGGCGACTGCCTCTCCGACGACGACCGTCCGCCCTCCCAATGCTCCCGTCGGCGGCAAGAGAGATAGAAAACCGACGGTCGCGGCGTTGGCCCTCGCCGAAGAGACCGCGAAGAAGAAGAAGGCCACTCCGGCGCCCCATCCATGTCCGGTGCCTCGTGCAGTGTCTCCGGCCACCTCTATGGCCACTGCTCTGGCGCGTCCGGGCGCCACAACCGGCAAGAAGGGTCGCGGCTGCCAAGTGCCCGAGGAAATGCCAACAAGGTAAAAAAAACATCTTTTGCATTTCAAACAATGAATTTGACGGTGACTGTTGGTGGCTGGTGATGATGGATTTTGTTGGTTTTGTTGTTATAGTGTGGAGATGTGCACGACCGAATTCTTGGCGTCTTTTGAGTCCTCGGCCAGGATGGGGCTAGATGATCTCAATTATGATTCAATTTGGGATCATTCGGAGGTGTCCGAAGAAGAGGAGGTGTCCGAAGAGGAGATGGAAGAAGAAGCGAAGGTGGCCAAAGAGGAGGTGGCCGATGGCGACGAACTTGAGGAGGTGACCGAAGCACACACGAGATCGTCAAGGTCACAAACTCACAACTACAATCAAGTTGAAGATGCTTTTTTTTGCGGGAAGTTGAAGATGCTGCTCTATGCTATGCTTGGATGAACATCTCCATGGATGGGAGAGAATTGCGGAGTACTACAAGAACTCCGTGGAGGTGCAATCAAGCCATACGCAAGGGTCTCTTAGGTATCGTTGGGGCACCATTCACGACCAATGCAACCCATGGTCCGGTTGCATCAATCAAGTGAATCATGCACCACCAAGCGGTGTGCAAGTCACGGAGCATGGCCCATGCATCCAAAACTTTTTAAGCATAGGAATAAGAAGTTCGGCCATAAGCCCTTTGCGTTGCATCATTGCTACAAAGAGCTTTGCAAAAAGAAGAAGTGGATCAAGAGAGTTGCAGAGACCACTCCAAAGAGATCAAGGTTGAGCATATCCGTTGAGGAGGACGACGAGGTGGATGAAGAGGCCAACAATAGACCAGAAGGAAACAGAATTGCAAAAGAGAGAAATAAGAGAAATGCATACGGTGGCACATGCAAAGAAGAACTTGTCACTACTAGGGAAAAGCCTAGCAGTAGCGCGGGTTTTTGGCCTACCAGTAGCGCGGGTGACCGCGCTACTGCTACGGCGCTACAGCTAAAGGTTAGCAGTAGCGTTGGTTAACCTACGCTACTGCTATATGCACTTAGTAGTAGCGCTTCCTCCAGAAGGCGCTACTGGTAATTACTAGTAGCGCGTCTCACTGCCCGTGCTACTACTATTATTCCGTATTCTATTTCTTTTTTATTTTATGTCGTATTCATACACCTTTATACAAGTTTTCATACAGTAGCAATTTAGAGATTGTTTTTACATTATAATGAGTTATTAAATCACTAGGTGAAAGAACCGCGGATTAGTTTCAAGTGGATGGATCCTAAGTGACCAAGTCATGGATTATCATGATAATCCATGACTTGATCACTTATGATCCATCCACTTGAAACTAATCCGCGGTTCTTTCACCCAATGATATAATAACTCATCATCATCATCATCATCATTATCATATTAATATAAAAACTCTTGCATCATATCATCACCAACAACACTAGCTAATAATTATCATAGTCATTACCACCAACACTATTTAATCATCATAGTCATAGTGTAGCTATCTAATCACCACCAACACTAGCTAATAATAATCATCATAGTCATTACCACCAACACTAGATATTTAATCATCATAGTCATAGTGTAGCACATCATCATCTTCAAACTCATTCTAGCTAGCTAATCACTCCTGCTGCTCTCTCTCAGGTAAAATAGCATAGAACATGTGTAGCACTCCTGCTTCATCATATTGGAGCATGCAGATGAACCTGTCTCCTAATTGTGGGCTGCGCTTCTGATTGCTGCCCCCTAGTACTTCTCTGCGATCCTTCACAATTTTGCTCCAGTCTTTGACTATTAAGACTTGCTCCCTTTTAGAAATCCTAAATGCACTCATGTGCAATGTAGGATGTCTTGGCCGTAAGCTAACCATTGCCATGCGACTTTTAGGCTCGATCCAATGAGGCACAACTATCATCGGGAGTCCCTGTTGAAGAACATCATAGTAACATACTTAGCAATGAAGTTTAGCTTAAAAAATAATGTATGCAAAAGATGCACTGAGGACAAATAGAAAAATCTTACCATCTTTCCTAAATAGATGTTACCGTAGTTCAATACGCACGCTAGTGGTCGCACGTTCTGAGTACTAAGATTTTCAAGTCCAGGAAAATAATTTGTCTTGATAGTATCAAGCTCCTCAAGCCAGGAAACATAATGACTTATCTCCTCGCAGTTTAGTTCAGCCCTGGGACAGTAGTAGGTCATGTCTACCAAGCGCCGGACATGTTTGCTTGAATGGAAATAAGCTGTCAATAGAAATTAGTTGTCAACTATTTTTGAATAAACAATATCCAAGACATAAATATGGTTGAGAAACTCACATAATGGTAGAACTGGAGGCGTCTTCACATCGACCTAGATGTCGATATTACCTTCAATATCATCTTCCGGACGAATATCAAAGGTGATAAGCATATCAGGCTCAAATGCATAAGCCTTTCATAGTGATCTCCAATTTTTGCATTCAAAATAGGTGTAGGTGTCTGCATTGTATAATTTTGCGGCAAAAGTATAACCATGCTCGGTCCTCAAGTGAACTCTCTTTACCTCCATAGTTTCCATATGACTGAAACCAATCTTATCCAAGACATAAATTCTTGCATGGCAGGGGATACGCTAGTAGAATGGTAAAAAAATAAAATTATAAGTTGAAGCAAAAGAAGCAGAAGTCATGCTTAATTACGAAAAAAGACTTGTCGTTGTGACTTACTGTATCCACTTCGAAGGTCTCATCCAGCTTGATGCTGAAGCCCTACCACCAACTAAGAAATTTCTGTCGCACAGGCCGCGCTCGTCTTCGCAGTATTCGGACATACCGAAATCCTTTTCGTCGTCAGACATTTCCTATGTTCATAGTTGAAACATTAATAAAAAATCGATCGAAGGCAACTACCAGGAAACTCAACACACAGATCACTATTACTCAATATGCAGCGGGTTGACTTTAGGTCTGTCGAGTCTTCCTTCCTAAACTCTCATCTCACGTATATGGTGGGCACTCCCTCTCTGATATTGCGACCGTCGGTGATGGTCGCTACTCCTCCTTTCCCTAGTGCATTACAAATATCTAGCACAAGGAAAAGAAGGAGAAGCGACCCCCATGACAACAGTCGGCATTCTTCTTCTCTCATATATGGTGGACACTCCCTCACCGTTTCGACCATCGATGATGGTCGCTACTCCTTCTTCCCCTAGTGCGTAACAAAGGTCTAGCACAAAGAGAAGAAGGAGAAGCGACCCCCACGGCAACAATCGGCATTCTTCCTCTGTCAAATATATATATATGGTGGACACTCTCCCTCACTGAAAGACACACAAGGAGCCGAAACAGACCTAAAGTCAACACGTTCCATATATCAAGCAATGACATAGAAAAAATGCCCTATGTTTTGCCGAAATATCATTGAATTCCCATTATGGCAAATCACAAGCACTCGATATGCCCTACATTGTAGCACAAGTCATGCTAAAATTCATGAAATTTTTTGGCATGACCTTTGCTAAAGACAGGACATATCGAGCGCCTGAAATTTGCCGGGACGGAAACGAATCAACATTCCGGCAAAACATAGGCCACTCGGAATGCATCATCATCATCATCATCATCATCTATATTCAGAATGCATCATCATCGACATCAATGACATGGCGACTAGCACTAGCATTTTCATCATCGAC
>JAAAWM010010037.1:0-32933 GCA_036873465.1 Thinopyrum obtusiflorum
GGCGCGCCCAGGGGGGTAGGCGCACCCCCCTACCTCGTGCCCTCCTGGTTGATGTCTTGACATAGGGTCCAAGTCTTCTGGATCATGTTCGTTCCGAAAATCACGTTCCCGAAGGTTTCATTCCGTTTGGACTCCGTTTGATATTCTTTTTCTGCGAAACTCTGAAATAGGCAAAAAACAGCAATTCTGGGCTGGGCCTCCGGTTAATAGGTTAGTCCCAAAAATAATATAAAAGTGTATAATAAAGCCCAATAATGTCCAAAACAGAATATAATATAGCAGGGAACAATCAAAAATTATAGATACGTTGGAGACGTATCACCAGCTGTCCCTCGGTAGGCTCAGGATCCACGGCAACACCCTCGCCGGCAGCCCCTGGGGGCTTGGCGGGAAAGTACTTGCCGGGGCCTGACTTCCTCCACTTGTTCTGCTCTGTTGATGGCTCGACGGATGGTTGAGTTAACCAAAGCAAAAAGGTACCTGGTTCGGGGAACATGCTCTGCTTGTATACCGTCGAAGCGCTCCTCCAGTTTCCTCACCTCATCTACGTAGGCCTCCATCAACGGGCTCTGATAATCCTTGTTGACTTGTCTGACGACAAGCTGTGAATCACCCCGGATGATGAGCTTTTTTACTCCGAGGTCTGCCGCGATCCTGAGACCGGCAAGCAATCCCTCATATTCAGCAGTGTTGTTGGTGGACATCTCCCTGGGAAAGTGCATCTGGATTACATACTTGAGGTGCTCTCCGGTGGGTGCGACGAGCAGCACACCAGCACCGGCGCCTTGCAGTGAGAAAGCTCCGTCAAAGTACATAATCCAGTCGCGAGCTGTTTCCTTGCCGGGGAGAGTGGTCTCCTGGATCTCTTCGTCAGGCGTTGAGGTCCATTCTACAATGAACTCCGCCAGGACTTTGCTCTAGATGGTTGAAGTACTTTCAAACTTCAACCCAAAGCTTGACAATTCCAAGGACCACTCCACAATCCTTCCGGTTGCATCTGGGTTGTGCAGTATCCATTGCAACGGGAGGCGGGTGACGACGGTGATCTCGTGGGCTTGGAAGTAATGACGCAGCTTCCTCGAGGCCATAAGGAGGCCGAAGAGCAATTTCTGCACACCAGAGTACCTCGACCTAGCCCCCTGCAATAGGGAGCTGACAAAGTAAACCGGGTGCTGCATCATCTTCTTCTTGGGGGGGGGGGGGGGGGGGGGGGGGGGGGGGGGGGGGGGGGGGGGGGGGGGGGGGGGGGGGGGGGGGGGGGGGGGGGGGGGGGGGGGGGGGGGGGGGGGGGGGGGGGGGGGGGGGGGGGGGGGGGGGGGGGGGGGGGGGGGGGGGGGGGGGGGGGGGGGGGGGGGGGGGGGGGGGGGGGGGGGGGGGGGGGGGGGGGGGGGGGGGGGGGGGGGGGGGGGGGGGGGGGGGGGGGGGGGGGGGGGGGGGGGGGGGGGGGGGGGGGGGGGGGGGGGGGGGGGGGGGGGGGGGGGGGGGGGGGGGGGGGGGGGGGGGGGGGGGGGGGGGGGGGGGGGGGGGGGGGGGGGGGGGGGGGGGGGGGGGGGGGGGGGGGGGGGGGGGGGGGGGGGGGGGGGGGGGGGGGGGGGGGGGGGGGGGGGGGGGGGGGGGGGGGGGGGGGGGGGGGGGGGGGGGGGGGGGGGGGGGGGGGGGGGTGCCTCAGTCTGCTCAATAGCCTTGATCTTGTCCGGGTTTGCCTCAATCCCACGCTGCGACACAAAGAACCCGAGAAGTTTGCCAGACGGAACGCCGAAGACACACTTCTCAGGGTTCAACTTGAGGTTGATCTTGCGTAGGTTGGCAAACGTGTCTTCTAAGTCTTGTACAAGGGTTGCCTTGTCCTTGGTTTTGACCACTATGTCATCCATATAAGCTTCCATATTTCTATGTAGCTGGGGCTCAAAACCAATTTGGACCGCCCTTGCGAATGTCGAGCCAGCACTCTTCAACCCGAAAGGCATACGTAAAAAGCAATACGTACCACATGGGGTGATGAATGCTGTCTTCTCTTCATCTTCCTTTGTCATGAAGATCTGGTGGTAGCCCGAGTAGGCGTCGAGGAATGATAACAGATCGCACCCGGCCGTGGAGTCAACAATCTGGTCAATGCGTGGCAACGGGAAGGGGTCCTTAGGACAAGCCTTATTGATATCTGTGTAATCAATACACAGCCTCCACTTCCCGTTCTCCTTGCGCACCACCACCGGATTGGCCAACCACGTCGGATGGAGCACTCCTCTCACCAAGCCCGCCGCTTCCAACTTCCTGATCTCCTTCTGCTTGACGGGTCACGCATGGGGACAGATAGCAAGATGGTGCTCAATCACTTCCCTGGGAACACCGAGGATGTCGGATGCTTGCCATGCAAACACATCGACATTCGCCCGCAGGAAAGTGACGAGCGTGCTTTCCTATTTGTTGTCAAGGGTGGAGCTTATGGTGAAAGCCCCTCCCGTGCCATCCTCCTTGATGGACACCCTCTTGGTCTCTGGTGGTGCAGCTATGGATTTCTTGCTCTTGCCGGTGGAGCTCTCTGGCACATCCTCGATGGTAGCACAACACTCCGAAGAGGTGCGCTTGCCGGAGTGGGTGCGAGAGGTCTTGCCGGTCTTCTTCTTCCCTCCCGGGACTTCAGCGGTAGGGGCAAGTGCCTTGGCGGCAGCTGCTGCAACTACTTCTCAGTAGAGTTGGTTAGCGCAGATCAGCGCGTCCTTCTTGTCGGAGGGGACGGTGATGATGGTCATCGGCCCAGGCATCTTCAGCATGTTGTAGGCGTAGTGCGACGCCGCCATGAACTTGGCTAGTGCCGGGCGGCCGAGGATCCCGTTGTAGGGCAAGGGGATCTCGGCTACATCGAAGACAATCCTCTCCGTCCTGTAATTTAACTCGCCTCCAAACGTCGGGGGGGGGGGGGGGGGGGGGGGGGGGGGGGGGGGGGGGGGGGGGGGGGGGGGGGGGGGGGGGGGGGGGGGGGGGGGGGGGGGGGGGGGGGGGGGGGGGGGGGGGGGGGGGGGGGGGGGGGGGGGGGGGGGGGGGGGGGGGGGGGGGGGGGGGGGGGGGGGGGGGGGGGGGGGGGGGGGGGGGGGGGGGGGGGGGGGGGGGGGGGGGGGGGGGGGGGGGGGGGGGGGGGGGGGGGGGGGGGGGGGGGGGGGGGGGGGGGGGGGGGGGGGGGGGGGGGGGGGGGGGGGGGGGGGGGGGGGGGGGGGGGGGGGGGGGGGGGGGGGGGGGGGGGGGGGGGGGGGGGGGGGGGGGGGGGGGGGGGGGGGGGGGGGGGGGGGGGGGGGGGGGGGGGGGGGGGGGGGGGGGGGGGGGGGGGGGGGGGGGGGGGGGGGGGGGGGGGGGGGGGGGGGGGGGGGGGGGGGGGGGGGGGGGGGGGGGGGGGGGGGGGGGGGGGGGGGGGGGGGGGGGGGGGGGGGGGGGGGGGGGGGGGGGGGGGGGGGGGGGGGGGGGGGGGGGGGGGGGGGGGGGGGGGGGGGGGGGGGGGGGGGGGGGGGGGGGGGGGGGGGGGGGGGGGGGGGGGGGGGGGGGGGGGGGGGGGGGGGGGGGGGGGGGGGGGGGGGGGGGGGGGGGGGGGGGGGGGGGGGGGGGGGGGGGGGGGGGGGGGGGGGGGGGGGGGGGGGGGGGGGGGGGGGGGGGGGGGGGGGGGGGGGGGGGGGGGGGGGGGGGGGGGGGGGGGGGGGGGGGGGGGGGGGGGGGGGGGGGGGGGGGGGGGGGGGGGGGGGGGGGGGGGGGGGGGGGGGGGGGGGGGGGGGGGGGGGGGGGGGGGGGGGGGGGGGGGGGGGGGGGGGGGGGGGGGGGGGGGGGGGGGGGGGGGGGGGGGGGGGGGGGGGGGGGGGGGGGGGGGGGGGGGGGGGGGGGGGGGGGGGGGGGGGGGGGGGGGGGGGGGGGGGGGGGGGGGGGGGGGGGGGGGGGGGGGGGGGGGGGGGGGGGGGGGGGGGGGGGGGGGGGGGGGGGGGGGGGGGGGGGGGGGGGGGGGGGGGGGGGGGGGGGGGGGGGGGGGGGGGGGGGGGGGGGGGGGGGGGGGGGGGGGGGGGGGGGGGGGGGGGGGGGGGGGGGGGGGGGGGGGGGGGGGGGGGGGGGGGGGGGGGGGGGGGGGGGGGGGGGGGGGGGGGGGGGGGGGGGGGGGGGGGGGGGGGGGGGGGGGGGGGGGGGGGGGGGGGGGGGGGGGGGGGGGGGGGGGGGGGGGGGGGGGGGGGGGGGGGGGGGGGGGGGGGGGGGGGGGGGGGGGGGGGGGGGGGGGGGGGGGGGGGGGGGGGGGGGGGGGGGGGGGGGGGGGGGGGGGGGGGGGGGGGGGGGGGGGGGGGGGGGGGGGGGGGGGGGGGGGGGGGGGGGGGGGGGGGGGGGGGGGGGGGGGGGGGGGGGGGGGGGGGGGGGGGGGGGGGGGGGGGGGGGGGGGGGGGGGGGGGGGGGGGGGGGGGGGGGGGGGGGGGGGGGGGGGGGGGGGGGGGGGGGGGGGGGGGGGGGGGGGGGGGGGGGGGGGGGGGGGGGGGGGGGGGGGGGGGGGGGGGGGGGGGGGGGGGGGGGGGGGGGGGGGGGGGGGGGGGGGGGGGGGGGGGGGGGGGGGGGGGGGGGGGGGGGGGGGGGGGGGGGGGGGGGGGGGGGGGGGGGGGGGGGGGGGGGGGGGGGGGGGGGGGGGGGGGGGGGGGGGGGGGGGGGGGGGGGGGGGGGGGGGGGGGGGGGGGGGGGGGGGGGGGGGGGGGGGGGGGGGGGGGGGGGGGGGGGGGGGGGGGGGGGGGGGGGGGGGGGGGGGGGGGGGGGGGGGGGGGGGGGGGGGGGGGGGGGGGGGGGGGGGGGGGGGGGGGGGGGGGGGGGGGGGGGGGGGGGGGGGGGGGGGGGGGGGGGGGGGGGGGGGGGGGGGGGGGGGGGGGGGGGGGGGGGGGGGGGGGGGGGGGGGGGGGGGGGGGGGGGGGGGGGGGGGGGGGGGGGGGGGGGGGGGGGGGGGGGGGGGGGGGGGGGGGGGGGGGGGGGGGGGGGGGGGGGGGGGGGGGGGGGGGGGGGGGGGGGGGGGGGGGGGGGGGGGGGGGGGGGGGGGGGGGGGGGGGGGGGGGGGGGGGGGGGGGGGGGGGGGGGGGGGGGGGGGGGGGGGGGGGGGGGGGGGGGGGGGGGGGGGGGGGGGGGGGGGGGGGGGGGGGGGGGGGGGGGGGGGGGGGGGGGGGGGGGGGGGGGGGGGGGGGGGGGGGGGGGGGGGGGGGGGGGGGGGGGGGGGGGGGGGGGGGGGGGGGGGGGGGGGGGGGGGGGGGGGGGGGGGGGGGGGGGGGGGGGGGGGGGGGGGGGTAGTCCTGCTTTGGTGGACGTATTAGAGTGTTCTTGTGTTCTTGAGCTAGCTACGGGGTGTAACTTGACCAAAAGGTCCGAATCCTCCTCCTGGACGCCTCGAGCCTCCTTTTATTGGCAAAAAGGGGTCGCTACAGTGGCACACAGGAGGTGGAAAGGTGTACAGCGGATGAGTCTATCCTCTGGCACCGTC
The DNA here is from genome assembly GCA_036873465.1 of Thinopyrum obtusiflorum. NCBI lineage: Eukaryota > Viridiplantae > Streptophyta > Magnoliopsida > Poales > Poaceae > Thinopyrum > Thinopyrum obtusiflorum. The sequence goes on from JAAAWM010010037.1 coordinate 5,474, forward strand.
GGACAAACGCATTTAATGCGCTGCCGATGTGCCCCTCTCACTTTATCGGGGACAGCAAGGAAGCACGTCCCAGCTGTCGCCGCCTCACCTGGCTTCGACACGCGTCTAAGCTGACGAGGCATCGTGGCACCATGTTGGCTGGCTGCTGGGCTGGCGCGGTGGTGGAGCCTTCACGAAGGTCTGCATGCCACCACACAGGTGCTTGCTGGGTCGGTGTAGAGGCCGCCCGTCGCCACGCAGGTGCCTGCCCAGCTGGTTGAGCTAGCAACTGCTTGGGGACGGCGGTGGAGTCTTGGCAAGCGCGGGCCTGGCTGTGGCCCCACTGATGCCCTCAGCAAGGTTCTTGCCGGGGGCCCGGCAAGGGTCTTGCCGTGACATTGCAGTCGTCCCCGGCAAGGCGCTTGCCGGGGGTCTTGTGGATTTCCTCGTCTAGGATCCCGCCGAGGATCGTCGTCTTCTGATCCTCATCTGATCTTGTGTATTTATGATCTTGACAAAGATCTGCATGCAACCACGGAGGCGCCTCCCGAGCCCTGGTCCTAGTGTGATCGACGGTGTTGGAACCCTTGAGCTCAAGGGTGGCGCGCTCGGCTGACGTTAGGCAAGTTGCCCCGGCAAGGCTCTTGTCGGGGCTGCGGAGGCCGCCCCGGCAAGGGTCTCGCCGGGGGGGTCCACCTCGCCCTCTTGCTCTTTGTGTTTCTGGTCTTGGTGTTGCCTTGGTTGTCTTGTGCTTCGGCTTCTCTCCGGCTTCCCTCCTCTGCCCTGCTAAGTGTGGCCGCGGCGCGCGGCTCTGACTGCCCGTGCACAAGTAAAGGGGTCAAAAGGAGAGCCCCTACTTTTGTACACCGACATACCAGGTTATAGATGAGTCTCTGGTCCTTGTCATCACTAATAAACTCATGTGCTACCATACTGTTATAGTCTAAGTATCTAGTGGGTAGCAGCATCTCCTCTTCCTCATCGTGCCTAATGGGTATCTTGAAGCGTCTAGCAAGGCGGGAGGCATAGATACCTCCAAAGATAGGACCCCTCGAATGGTTTACACTCAACCGTCGAGCAACAATAGCGCCCAAACTAAAAGTTTTATCACGAAGTAAAGCATGGCGCAAAATAGCGAGGTCAGGGGCAATAAGGCCTCCACTCTCTCCACGACCAATTAAACATCTCCCAGCAAATAATGAGTAATAGCGTAAAACAGGAAAATGCAAACTAGCCACTCTCTCTTCCAACACTCCTCTCACTTCCCCTACGGTAACTTCATCAATAAAATCTTTCACATCTCTAGGACGTGGTTCATTGACGCTGCCCTCATAAGGTAATTTGCAAACCTCACAAAAGTCATAAAGCGCCATCTACTTATTCTCATCATGTAAATAAAATTCTACAGTGGGTGGTGATTTCCTAGCATGAAAGTGAAAATTTTGCACGAAGGTATTAGTGGGTAGGAGGTATTGATCACACTTATCTTGGAGGAAGTTGGTGATGCCTGCATTCTCAGCCAACTAGTAGAAGTCCTCATAAATTCTGGCCGCCCCCAAGAATGCATCACCTGGCCATTCACACGGCCAAACCTCCGCGGTGCGAGGAAGGTTCTACTTGGGCTTCTTCTTCTCTTCATTTTCATTTTCTTTTGAACCCCGGCTTGAAGAGCCTCTCAACCATCTCTTCATCATTCCCTTTCTCTGAAATTTTTAGTGAATCAAAATAAAAGTGAACCAAACTCAACAAGATTGATAGAAACTACTCCTACAAGTGTCTAGAGGCTATATCATGCATCAAAACTGCTTTGGACCATATAAATTTGACGTGCAAGCTCAAGAACAAGGACACCACAGCATCAAAAATTTGCAATATATAAAGCACTAGAACAAAAACTAATTGTACCATTGGAGGAGTCACATACCGAAGCACAATCCCCCAAAACAGTTTTGCAAATGGAGCTTTGCACAAGGAGATCGAAAATGGCAGCAAGATGAGCTAGAACACGAGTTTGAGCAACATGATGATTTTTTCTAGAGGAAGACGAAGTGGATGGGTGCTGGAATAAGTGAGGGGGACCCACGTTGGACCCACAAGGTAGGGGGCGTGCCCAGGGGTGTAGGGCGCGCCCTCCACCCTTGTGGTCCACTGGTGCAGCCCCCTGGTGTGTTCTCAGTGCCAAAAATTCTCAAAAATCCTATAAAAAATCATACTAAATTTTCAGGGCATTTGGAGAACTTTTATTTTCGGGGCATTTTTTATTGCATGGATAAATCAGAAAACACACAGTTAATACTATTTTTGCTCTATTTATTCAAAATAATATAAAGTAAGAAGTAGGTACAGAAAGTTGTGCCTTCTAAATTCATCCATCTCAAGCTCAACAAAAGGAATCCATTAATAAGGTTGATCAAGTCTTATTAACAAACTTCTTTCGAATAACATGAAACCAGAGAATTTTCGAATAACACTAGGTTACCTCAACGGGGATATCCATGTCCCCAATATTAAGAATATCATATTTCTTTTTGACAGTAGGGAGAGGGAATTCAAAACCTCCAATAGTAATGGTTGAAATTTTTCCTATAGAATTGATACTATGAATTTGAGGTTGTTTCTTCAGAAAGTGTATCGTATGCTCATTACCATTAACATGAAAAGTGATATTGCCTTTGTTGCAATCAATAACAGCCCCTGCAGTATTCAGAAAGGGTCTTCCAAGGATGATCGACATACTGTCGTCCTCGGGAATATCAAGAATAACAAAGTCCGTTAAGATAGTAACATTTGCAACCACAAACGGCACATCCTCACAAATACTGATGGGTATAGCAGTTGGTTTATCAGCCATTTGCAAAGAGATTTCAATAGGTGTCAACTTATTCAATTCAAGTCTACGATACAAAGAGAAAGGCATAACACTAATACCGGCTCCCAAATCACATAAAGCAGTTTTAACATAGTTTCTTTTAATGGAGCGTGGTATAGTTGGTATTCCTGGATCTCCTATTTTCTTAGGTATTCCACCCTTAAAAGTGTAATTAGCAAGCATGGTGGAAATTTTAGCTTCCGGTATCTTTCTTTTATTTATAACAATATCTTTCATTTACTTAGCATAAGGAGACATTTTCAGAATATCAGTCAAACACATACGCAAAAAGACAGGTCTAAGCATTTCAACAAAGCGCTCAAAATCCTCATCATCCTTTTTCTTGGATGGTTTAGGAGGAGAGGGCATGGGTTTCTGAACCCATGGTTCTCTTTCTTTACAATGTTTCCTAGCAATGAAGTCTCTCTTATCATAACGTTGATTCTTAGATTATGGGTTATCAAGATCAACAACAGGTTCTACCTCCTCATCATTATCATTACTAGGTTGAGCATCAACATCAACATCATCATTAACATTGCCACTATGTTCATGTTCATCACCAGATTGTGTCTCAGCATCAGAAATAGAAATGTCATTTGGATTCTCAGGTGTATCTATAATGGGTTCACTAGAAGCATGCAAAGTCCTATCAGTTCTGTTTTTCTTTTTATTACTAGGAGGACTATGTGCATTAGTATTAATTCTCTGAGAATCTTGCTCAATTCTCTTAGGATGGCCCTCAGGATACAAAGGTTCCTAGGTCATTTTACCACCTCTAGTCATAACCCTAACATCATTATCATTGTTCTTGCTATTCAACTCATTGAGAAAATCATCCTGAGCCTTAAGTACTTGTTCTACTTGAGTTTTCACCATGGAAGCATACTTACTAATAATCTTAAGATAACTAACAATTCTACTCATATAATCACCCAAGCAGTCGAGCATGTAAGCATTACATTTCAATTGTCTACTAACATAAGCATTGAAGTTTTCTTGTTCAACAATAAAGTTATCAAACTCATCCAAGCATTGACTAGCAGACTTTTTATGAGGAATATCACCCTAATCAAATCTATAGAGAGAATTTACCTCTACTACCTATGTCAGGTTATCAAGACCACGTATTTCTTTGATAGGTGGTAAATTCTTAACATCTTCAGCTTTAATACCTTTTTCTTTCAAAGATTTCTTTGCCTCTTGCATATCTTCAGGACTAAGAAATAGAATACCTCTTTTCTTCAGAGTTGGCTTAGGAATTGGTTCAGGAAGTGTCAAATTATTATCATTACTCAATATATTATTCAATAGCAATTCAGCTTGCTCAACAGTTCGTTCCCTGAAAACACAACCAGCACAACTATCTAGGTGGTCCCTAGAAGCATCCGTTAGTCCATTATAAAAGATATCAAGTATTTCATTTTTCTTGAGGATGATCAGGAAAACCATTAAGTAATTGGAGAAGCCTCCACCAAGCTTGTGGGAGACTCTCTTCTTCAAATTGCACAAAGTTAAATATTTCCTTTAAAGCAACTTGTTTCTTATGAACAGGGAAATATTTTTTAGAGAAGTAGTAAAGCATATCATGGGGACTACGCACACAACTAGGAGCAAGAGAATTAAAGCATAACTTAGCATCACCCTTTAACGAGAAAGGAAACGATTTAAGAATATAGTAATAGCGATTTTTTCCACATCAGCAAATAGGGTGGCTATATCATTCAATTTTCTAAGATGTGTCACAATAGTTTCAGATTCATAACCATGGAAAGGATCAGATTCAACCAAAGTAATTAACTCAGGATCGATAGAGAATTCATAATCCTTATCAGTAACAAAGATAGGTGAAGTAGCATACTTAGGATCGTATTGCATTCTAGCATTCAAAGATTTTTCCTTCCACTTGCGTAATAATTACTTAAGATCATCTCTATCCTTACAAGCAAGAAAGTCCCTAGCTACCTCTCCATACATAACATAACCCTCCGGTATAACAGGAATTTCATATCTAGGAGAGCTAGTCTTATCAGGTGTTTCAAAGTTTTCAGTTTCAATAATTTCATCAGTTTCAGAAATATCACCATCTTCAGCATAATCAATAGTTCTAACTTTAGCAAGGTGTTCATCAAGTAATTCACCCAGTGGCACAATTTTATCAAGCAAAGTGTCATCATAAGCATCATTCATAGAAGTAGCATCATCAATAACATGTGACATATGAGAATTACTAGCAGGAGGTGGTGTCGCAAGCTTACTCAAAACAGAAGGTGAATCAAGTGCAGAGCTAGATGGAAGTTCCTTACCTCCCCTCATAGTAGAGGAAAAAAATCTTGGTTATAGTATCTTTCAAATTCCTCATAGTGATCAAAGATATAAATCCCAAGTGACTCATAGAATAGAGCTATGCTCCCTGGCAACGGCGCCAGAAAAAGGTCTTGATAACCCACAAGTATAGGGGATCGCAATTGTTTTCGAGGGTAGAGTATTCAACCCAAATTTGTTGATTCGACACAAGGGGAGCCAAAGAATATTCTCAAGTGTTAGCAGCTGAGTTGTCAATTCAACCACACCTGAAAGACTTAATATCTGCAGCAAAATATTTAGTAGCCAAGTAGTATGGAAGTAGCGGTAACGGTGGCAAAAGTAACAATAGCAGTTTTGTAGCAATTGTAACAGTGGCAATGACAAAGTAACATAGCAAAGATCAATATGTGAAAAGCACATAGGCAACTGATCAGTGATGGATAATTATGACGGATGGCATTCGTCATGCAACAGTTATAACCTAGGGTCACACAGAACTAGCTCCAATTCATCAATATAATGTAGGCATGTGTTCCGAATATAGTCATACGTGCTTATGGAAAAGAACTTGCATAACATCTTTCTTCCTACCCTCCCATGGCAGCGGGGTCCTAATGGAAATTAAGGGATATTAAGGCCTCCTTTTAATAGAGAACCGGACCAAAGCATTAGCACTTAGTGAATACATGAACTCCTCAAACTACCATAATCACCGGAAAGAATCCCAATTATTGTCACCTTGGGGTATGCGGATCATAACTCGTAATAGATGTCTACACCTTGCAAGATAGGATCAAGAACACAAATATATTCATGAAAATATAATAGGTTCAGATCTGAAATCATGGCACTCGGACCCTAGTGACAAGCATTAAGCATAGCAAAGTCATAGCAACATCAATCTTACAACATAGTGGATACTAGGGATCAAACCCTAACAAAACTAACTCGATGACATGATAAATCTCATCCAACCCATCACCGTCCAGCAAGCCTACGATGGAATTACTCACGCACGGCGGTGAGCATCATGAAATTGCTGATGGAGGAAGGTTGGTGATGATGATGGCGATGATTTCCCCTCTCCGGAGCCCCGAACGGACTCCAGATCTGCCCTCCCGATGAAGAACATGAAGTGGCGGCGACTCCATATCATAAAATGCGATGAATCCTTCTCTCTCATTTTTTCTCCCCGAATGTGAATATATGGAGTTGGAGTTAGGGTCGGAGGAGGTCCAGGGGACCCACAAGGCAGGGGGCGCGCCCTCCACCCTTGTGCTCAGCTGGTGGGTCCCCTCTGGTTGATTTTTTCGCCAATATTTTTTTTATTCCAAAAATATTCTCTGTAAATTTTCAGGTCATTCCGAGAACTTTTATTTCTGCACAAAATAACACCAAGGCAATTCTGGTGAAAACAACGTCAGTAGGGGTTAGTTCCATTGAAATCATGCAAATTAGATTGCAAAACAAGGGCAAAAGAGTTTGGAAAAGTAGACACGATGGAGACGTATCAGCCACCTTCTTCGCTCTGATCCTGAATTTGACTTTGACGCCGTGATCGCCCCCGTGCCTGGGGAAATCCAAGCCGTCCTGGCAAACTGGGTGGAAGATCACGTGGACGACCTGATCACAGAACTTGCCCCTGCCGATGACGTGGTCGCGCCTGTGGCCGAAGAGGGCGGAGTTGATGATGATGACGATGGCAGCGAAGACGACGATAGCACATTTCGCTAGGCTTGTATTTCCCTGTTTTCTTGCCAAAACTTTGAATGTGACCCCGCGGGGATGCGAAAATATTTTTGGAAGAACTTTTTTGCGATGTATTGAGTGGTATTTGCACTCCCTGTTGTCGCCCCACTTTTACTTTTCACGCACTCGTGACCCCTGAGTAGGGGTGGCCGTCATTGTCACGCCTGGTCGTGGTGCCTGGTTCAAGGTCCAAAAGGGGGGCTGTCGAGGGTCCTGGGCGATGCGCGCCTGCCAGTTCGCTCGAGAGCACCACACGAGGATCCAGAGAGGTGTGCACATGGGCAAGGCCACAACTGTTGTGGCCTGGGCCCTCAGGGCGCCTTTAGCACCACCGGGCGGCCTAAGTGTGCGCACCATGCCCAGCCCCCGCTCGCGGGATGCTATGGAGTGAACCACGGGTGCCCGCCATCTTTCAGAAGAACGGAAACCAAGCGAAGGAAAAACAGCTAGGAGAAGGAAAAACCAGGAACCCCCCTTCTTCAACAAAAATGCAAGAGCTGCAAATTTATTCCAAGAAATAGCAAATTCGGCTACAAGAGAAGGCAGAAAACGGCCGCGTCCGGCACCTATGCTAGTCTTCTAGTCTTCCCGCCAGCGCGGAGCATGGGGCCTCCGCTGGGCGTGGGCATAGTCATTGGGGGACTGTGTTGTCCTCCAGCGCGGAGCATGGGGCTTCCACTGAGACGTGGGTGGGAGCCCTTGTGAGGCTCAGGGGCAGCGCTCAGGAGACTCTGGGGCATGTACAACCCCACTCATTATGACGTGAGAGTATCACGAGCGGAGACTTGAGGGGCGCTTCTTGTCCCCTGGGCGGGGACCCCACCCCGTGCATACCCCGACCACCGTTGGGGCGTCCAGAAACCAGGATAGCACCAAGGGGCATGGGGCTACGTGGGCGGTGGTAATGTGGTCGCGGGCCCTCGGCCGGGGGAGGGCTCGCCGGCGCCTTCCCTGGAGAAGGACCCACTTCTGGATGGCACGCGCCACCATGGTGGAGGCGCCATGCAACTCATGACGTGGGGGAGCCCTAGCACCGGGCTCCCTCGCTGTGCATGGGGTGCGTCCTCGCGCGACCTCCTGGCGCGTCCTGCCTCCCCGCGGTAGGGCCAGTGCCCGGAGATGCGCCGTCGTGGCACAATTTACCTACGATCCAAGGTTAGCGTGGCATGTTCCAAAGATATTGGTTGTAACCGGTGGCCGTTGCTATCGAAGGTGCCGGCGGGGCATTGGGTCGGCTCGTAAGGGCCCCCGGTCCTGCGTGGCCTCGATGATCCCGACGTCCGGGTCGATGAGGGGAACGCGCGTGGGCATCTCCTTTGTTCGTACAATGATCCCATCGATGGCGGCACAGAGGCACCAGGGGCCATCGTCGTGAAGCCAGCCCCACTCCCTCCGCTCTGCTACCCACCATCTCCGGTGCCTGGTCATGGCAACCAGGGGGTGGTCCTTCGTTGTGGCTCCTGGAGGGGACGCCTATCCCGATCAGCTTCTGGGGGTCGCGTCTTGAGCCGGGTGGGTGGCGTCGCGCACGAGATCACCACCGCGGGACCTTCCGGACTCCCTCAGGATGGGCAAGCAGACGCAGTGGGAGCAGGCGCGAACCTTGGTGGCAGCCGTGACGCTGGCAGGTCGTGAAAGGGCTCCATGCCCTCGCAGGCGGCATCGAGCAGCTCAGCGACCCGGCCAAGCAAGGCGTCATGGCTGCCTTCCGCTAGCCGGCACCTCAGCAACTCTCGCGCCACGAGGAGCGCTGCTCGCATGTTCACCAGCCCACGGTGAGCGTTCAAGGACGACGCCGCGGCGTAGTCAGAGGACCGTGCGGCGGCGCGATTGCGGCGCCGCGCGGGAGAGGGCGGCAGCGGGGCCCACCGTCGACGGCTGGTGACACCCGTGGTTGCGCTAGCCACGGGGAGCATGGGGTAGTGATGAGCCCCGCAGCCGAGGGGCGCCACCCAGGCGACGAGAGTGGTCCAACGCTCAGCACGAGCTAGGGGAGCATCCACCATGTGTGCGACGGGGCGAGGGCAGAACGCGGTTGATGAACGAGCAAGGATCCCGACACGCCCCCTACTTGGCGCGCCAAATGTCGGATTCAGGGCTCCACAAACCCAAGAAAGGTTCGAACTCTGGGCGTGTGTGAAGAACCCGACCTAGCCAGCCTACCAGCACGCCGCCCCACGGCCTAGCTCGATGAACAAGGAAGAAGATGAACATGGTAGTTTACCCAGGTTTGGGCCACCTTGCGGTGTAAAACCCTACTCCTGCTTTGTGGTGGATTGGCCTCACGAGGGGCTGAGGATGAACTAGTACAAGGGATGAACAACCTCGCGAGGTCTGCTCTGGTGAGGGTGGAAAGGATCTGATCTCCCTCTATGATGGTGGCTAACCTATATTTATAGTGGCCTCAGTCCTCTTCCCCCAAAATGTAGGCGGGAATGGATCCCACAGTGGCCAATTTGAAAGGGGACAAGCAGTACATCTTATCCTAGCGAAAGGTGGTCTGTGCAAAGCTTCTGGTCGTGATGCTACGGTGGGCTCGGCGATGACATCCGTCCTGCCGTCCTGGTGGTCTTGGTCTTGTTGCACCGGAATGGAAACCTTTGCCAAATTCCTCGGGAACCCACGCCTATGCTTGCCTCCTTAGCACCAAAGAGGAAACTGCCTCTTCTGCGCCCATTGGCGCCCGCCTGGCCTTGGTCGTCATGGCTTGCGTCATCGCAACCTCATGAGGTCGGGTACCTGCATAGAAATCTCAGCTCCTCGGGAGGTCGCCTGGGGAGGCCGCTCTCTCGGGAGGTCTTGGCGTCGTCCGCCTCGCGAGGGTCTTGCCCTGGTAGTCTTGTAGATGGGTCGTACCAAGCCATGGGTGGAGCCACACCATGGGCTACAGGTAGGCAAGTCTAGGTACCCCGGATCCCAGAACGCCGACACTGACTATGTTGTGGCAGCATCGTGCATTCGCCAAGCTGCTTGGACTCAGGTACACCATCCGCTACAAAAAGGGATGGAAAACACAGCCGCAGACACTCTCTCATGCGCCAACCCGGAGGAGATGTTGCACACTATCAACACTTGTCAGCTAGCCTAGATGGAAGATGTCGTGGCCAACTACAACAACAACCCGCAAGCACAACGATTCCTTGAGGAACTGGCGATCCGGGAGGACCCAAAAGGGCGATTCCAGCTACAGAATGGACTGCTCCACTTCCGCGGCCGAATATGGCTGAGTGGATCAATAGCCATGCAGCAACATATCATAGAAACGTTCCACGACAGTCCAATGGGCGGCCACTTCGGCTTTCCCGTGACATATCGCCGCGTCCGAAGACTCTTCGCCTGGCCAAGAATGAAAGTGCACATCCAGCAATACGTGTGGTGCTGTCAGGTCTGCCAACAAGGCAAACCAGATCGCGCCGCTTCCCCTGGTATGTTACTGCCCCTGGCCATACCACACAAATCCTGGGATCTCATCACCATGGATTTCGTCGAAGGCTTGCCTCAATCGGGCCAGTACAATTGCCTTCTTGTGGTGGTTGACAAAAGAACATGCTTTGCGCATTTCCTGCCACTGGCTCACCCATATACAGCTACTAAAGTGGCCCTCCTCTACACGCAACAGCTCTACAAGCTAAACGGCTTCCCTGGGCCCATCGTGTCTGATCGTGACCCAGTTTTTACCAGCCACTTTTGGCAGGAACTGTTTAAGTATGCAGGTACCAAGCTGAGGATGAGTACCGCTAACCACCCACGGACCGACGGCTAGATGGAAAGGGTGAACCAGTGCATCGAGACGTATCTGTGTTGCTTCGTCCAAGCATGCTCGAAGCGATGGAGCTTCTGGTTGCCATTGGCGCAATTTTGATACAACTCACACCTCTCCGCCATCGACATGACGCCGTTCAAGGCAATGTTCGGGAGGGAGCTGAGGCACTGGGGGATCACTACTTCTACTTCATCGACGGTGCCAGCACTGCAAACGTGGCTTGAGGAACAGGCAGTCATGCAAGACTTGATCCAACAGAAACTTCATCATGCGCGACAGATCATGCAAGACCAGGCGAACAAGAAACGCTCCTTCCGCCAATTCGAAGAAGGCGACCAAGTCTTCCTCAAGCTCTAGCCATATGTTCAGTCTTTGGTGGCTCCTTGCGCCAACTACAAGCTCAACTACAAGTTCTATGGGCCTTTCCTGATCATTACCGAGGTCAACGACATCGCCTACGAGCTCAAGCTGCTGATAACCCACAAGTATAGGGGATCGCAACAGTTTTTAAGGGTAGAGTATTCGACCTAAATTTATTGATTCGACACATGGGGAGCCAAAGAATATTCTCAAGTGTTAGCAGCTGAGTTATCAAGTCAACCACACCTGAAAGACTTAATATCTGTAGCAAAGTAGTATGGAAGTAATGGTAACGGTGGCAAAAGTAATAGTAGCAGTTTTGTAGCAATTGTAACAGTGGCAACGGCAAAGTAACGTAGCAAAGATCAATATGTGAAAAGCTCGTAGGCAATGGATTAGTGATGGATAATTATGTTGGATGGCATTCATCATGCAACAGTTATAACCTAGGGTGACACAGAACTAGCTCCAATTCATCAATATAATGTAGGCATGTATTCCGAATATAGTCATTCATGCTTATGGAAAAGAACTTGCATGACATCTTTTGTCCTACCCTCATGTGGCAGCGGGGTCCTAATGGAAACTAAGGGATATTAAGGCCTCCTTTAATAGAGAACCGGACCAAAGCACTACCACTTAGTGAATACCTGAACTCCTCAAACTACGGTAATCACCGGAAAGAATACCAATTGTTGTCACCTTGGGGTATGCGGATCATAACTAGTAATAGGTGTCTACAACTTGCAAGATAGGATCAAGAACACAAATATATTCATGAAAACATAATAGATTCAGATCTGAAATCATGGCACTCGGGCCCTAGTGACAAGCATTAAGCATAGCAAAGTCATAGCAACATCAATCTCAGAACATAGTTGATACTAGGGATCAAACCCTAACAAAACTAACTCGATTACATGATAATATCATCCAACCCATCACCGTCCAGCAAGCCTGCGATGGAATTACTCACGCATGGTGGTGAGCATCATGAAATTGGTGATGGAGGAAGGTTGGTGATGATGATGGTGATGATTTCCCCTCTCCGGAGCCCTGAACGGACTCTAGATCTGCCCTCCCAATGAAGAATAGGAGGTGGCGGCGGCTCTATATTGTAAAATGCGATGAATCCTTCTCTTTGATTTTTTTCTTTCCCCGGATGTGAACATATAGAGTTGGAGTTAGGGCCGGAGGAGGTCCAGGGGACCCACAAGGCAGGGGCGCACCCAGGGGGTAGGGCGCGCCCTCCACCCTTGTGGTCAGGAGGTGGGTCCCCTCTGGTTGATTCTTTCGCCAATATTTTTATTTATTCCAGAAATATTCTCCGTAAATTTTTAGGTCATTCCGAGAACTTCTATTACTGCACAAAAATAACACCAAGGCAATTCTGCTGAAAACAGCATCAGTCTGGGTTAGTTCCATTCAAATCATGCAAATTAGAGTCCAAAATAAGGGCAAAATAGTTTGGAAAAGTAGATACAATGGAGACGTATCAACTCCCCCAAGCTTAACCCATTTCTTGTCCTCAAGAAATTTAGTTGACAAACTGAAAGTGATAAAGAAAAACTTTTACAAACTCTGTTTGATCTTGTTGTTGCAAATATGTATAGCCATCATTCAGGTTTTCAGCAAAGATTATGAACTAACCACATTCACAATAACATTTAGGTCTCACATTTACTCATATCAATGGCATAATCAACTAGCGAGCAATAATAATAAATCTCGGATGACAACACTTTTTCCAAACAATCATGATATGATATAACAAAATGGTATCTTGCTAGCCATTTCTGAGACCGCAAAACATAAATGCAGAGCACCCCTGAAGATCAAGGACTGACTAGACATTGTAATTCATGGTAAAAGAGATCCAATCACAGTCATACTCAATATCAATTAATAACAACGCATACAAATGATAGTGGTGCTCTCTAACTGGTGTTTTTTATAAGTGGATGGTGACTCAACAATAAAAGTAAATAGATAGGCCCTTCGCAGAGGGAAGCAGGGATTTGCAGAGGTGCCGGAGCTCGAGCTTTTTGGAATAGAGATTAATATAATTTTGAGCGGTATGCTTTCATTGTCAACATAACAACCCCTCTGTATCTTCCATGCTAGATACATTATAGGTGGTTCCCAAACAGAATGGTAAAGTTTTTACTCCCCCACCACCAATAAGCACACTCCATGACTTGTCCGAAGCAACGGGTACCGTCCAAACCAACAACAGTCCTGGGGGAGTTTTGTTTGAAGTTGTATTTTGATTTGATTTCGAGCACGGAACTAGGCATCCTGATTACCAGCCACTTTCTCATGAATGACAAGTGAATAAACACTCATCGTGAGAATAACCCACCTAGCATGGAAGATACTGACAACCCCCGGTCGCTACATGAGCAATTCGGGCATACAAAACAGATTATTATTTGAAGGTTTAGAGTTTGGCACATGCAAATTTACTTGGAACGGCAGGTAAATACCGCATATAGGTAGGTATGGTGGACTCATATGGAACAACTTTGGGTTTCTGGAAGTGGATGCACAAGTAATATTCCCGCTTAGTACAAGTGAAGGCTAGCAAAAGATTGAGGAGCAACCAACTAGAGAGCGACAACAGTCATAAACATGCATTGAGATTAACCAACATTGAGTGCAAGCTGTCAGATTCCGGGCTCCGCAGACCCTGGATAGATTCGAACTCTGGGGTGCATGCAAAGAACTCAACCTCCCCAGTCTACCAACTCATCGATCCCACTGCCTAGCTCGATGAACTCGAAGGAAATGGGGCACAGCAGTTTACCCAGGTTCGGGCCACCTTGCGGTGTAAAACCCTACTCCTGCTTCGTGGTGGATTAGTGTAACGCCCAAGATGCGATTCTATCCCAATCACATGATGAATTCATGATTGTGGCACAATCGCATTTCGAGCGCATAGCAAGTTGGATATCATTACAACATACCATGTACTGAATAGATGAGAATACAAGGTAAAGGGTTACACTCGCCACAAGCTACAACATGAATACAACAGTTCATCAATACATAGCAATCATCATACAGAAGAGCATGATCCGACTATGGATGAAATCAAACAAAAAAGAAGAACGACATCCACCCTGCTAATCCCAGGCTCCCCGACCCGGAGCCTATCCCTTGATCGAAGAAGAAGCAGAAGAAGAACTCCAAACAATCAAGCATCGCTCTCACGTCAAATCATCACATTACCTGTACCTGCAACTATTGTTGTAGAAACCTGTGAGCCACGAGGACTCAGCAATCCCATTACCATGGGTATCAAGACTAGCAAAGCTTAATGGGTATGGAATGGATAAGTGGTGAGGTTGCAGCAGCACTAAGCATTGTATGGTGGCTAACTTACGAGTACAAGAAGAAGATGAGAAACTACACAATGGTCGTAGACTAGTAATGATCAAGAAGTGATCCTGAACTAATTACCTTCAAACATAACCCAATCGTGTTCTCTTCCCGAACCTCGTCGAAGAGGGACAGTCACGGTTACGCACGCGGTTGGTGTATTTTAATTGAGTTTAGTTCAAGTCCACCACAATCAGATATTAAAAACTCTCATCTGCCCATGACAAGCTCTGACGATCAACGGAGGAAAATCTTCCTCCCGGAACAACCCGATCAAGCTCGGAATCCCGGTTCACAAGACATTTCGACAATGGTAAAACAAAACCAGCAAGACCACCCGGTGCGTTGATACCCCGATAGGAACCGCGCGTATCTCGTTCTCAGGACAACACCGTCTATGCGAAGTGGATGGTAGCCAAAAAAACCATCGAGTTGCCCCGAGGTGGCACCGCCGACTGCTAGGTAGGTGGACCAACACTAATGAGGAGCACTGGCCCGGGGGTTGATTAAGAGACCTCGGGTGCCAGCGGGTCCCTATGCAAGTTTTAGTTGTTATTAGGCAAATGGTAAAACCAATGTTCGGCCTTGCTGGAAGAGTTTTATTCAAAGAAAACTGTCAAGGGGGGCCCATAAAGCCCAACCGTGTTAGGAACGCAAAATCAAGGAACATAACACCGGTATGACGGAAACTAGGGCGGCAAGAGTGGAACAAAACACCAGGCAAAAGGCCAAGCCTTCCAACCTTTACCAAGTATATAGATGCATTCATAATTAAATAAGAGATATTGTGATATCCCATGATATCCATGTTTCAACATGGAACAACCTGCACTGCACTTGCAACTAGCAACGCTATAAGAAGGGCTGAGCAAAGCGGTAACATAGCCAAACAACGGTTTGCTAGCAGGGTGGAAAAGGTTAGAGGCTAACATGGCAATTTGGGAGGCTTGATAAACAAGTGGTAGGTAGCGCGACATAGCGATAGCATCGATACAACTAGCATATCAAAGATAGAAGTGAGATCCAAGGTGACGGTCAACTTGCATGAAATCCAGCTAGGAAGAACACCGAATCCATGAAGAAGACGAACGGGCGTAGTCGAACGAATACTCACACTCGTAACGTAACCGGAACTATTGAGAAGAAGCACAACCGGAAAGAAGGAAACAACATTGTAAACAACCAAGCATTAACATCGCATGTTGCACAACCAAGTATGATGCATGACCGGTTTAATGAAACATGGCATGGCAAGGAAAGTGCAATAAACAATACTACAAGTTAAGTGGAGCTCAATATGCAACGAGTTGCATATTGAAGAAACACCACATGCAAGTATTTAGTTCGCACTTGTTTTTGCTACATATCAATATTAAATGTTGGTTAACATGGCAAGAGGTGAAGCATAATTAAACTACCTATCTAGGCAAGTTTAAATGAGGCCGGAAACTACAAACAACAATTCCGGAAAATCTCTATATGCATATTTTCAAATGTGGTACTGTTCTGCCCTATACACAATTTTAATGTTGTTAAACATGCAAAGTAATGCTACCATGTTAATCTATGCATTTTTCTACCCCATTTACATATATAGTTTATTTAATTTGGAGCTATGGTTAATTAGATATTAAGTAAAACATTTTAGCATGGCATTTAGCAAATTAATGCAAACAACATTTTAAACATATTTAACATGGATGAAAGTAGCATATTGTGAAATTATATGAAATTCTAAGCATTTTACATGTTCAAATCATTTTAATCCGATGCACGGTTTGTGAGATATTAAATGCATGAAGTATGAGGGTTTTTCTGTAAAACAGTAAATTACTATATAATGCTAAATTCGTAGAACTGGAAAAAACATGACATGGGCCGAATCTGCTGGGTGCTGGGCTCGGGCTCTCACCATGGGCCAAGTCCCGGTTTGGTGGATAGGCTGGCAGGCCGGGCGAGGGGAGCGGCTTGGGCCTTGGGACGCTGCGGCTGGAGAGGCCCAGGTGCGGATCTAGGCATGGCTCGGTCGTCTCCCTCGAACAGGATGAAGCAACGGACTTGGTCAGCGGGCATGACGTCACACAGAACTTGGTGACGAGGACGACACAGGGGTGCGCGTGAGGTTCGTCGGGAAGACGGCAGTGTGTGGCGGACTTGACGCGTGGGATCCGGTGACTAGGCGTCGGAGATGGCCGGATCGGGCCAGTTCGTGTCTGGGAGGCGAGGAGGCAGGGGCTCGTCCTCATCCTCAAGTGCTAGCAGAAGCAGGGGAGGTCCGGGATGAGCGGGATGCGGACACCGATAGCGGGGACAGGGCCTTACCGGTGGGATCCGGCTGGGAACGGGCAAGGGCGACAAAGGCCGGCCGGGTCTGGTGGTGGAGACGAGGAACTCCGGCAGTGGCGCTGCTCGACCAAGGGAAGCAGGCAAAAGCTGGATCGAGCGGGCGAAGCAGGGCGCCGACGACTTGATGCTAGAACGGGGTGTTGGCGGCGGAGACGGCCTGTCGTATCTCGGGTTCTGGCAAAAGTTCGAACACTGGGGTGCGCATGAAGATCTCCCCCTAGCGAATCACGCCCTAACCTCGCTACGATCTCAAAGGCTAGCTCGACGAACTCGCAACACAAGGGACACAAGATTTATACTAATTCGGGCCACCGTTGTGGTGTAATACCCTACTCCAGTGTGTGGTGGTGGATTGCCTCTTGGGCTGAAGATGAACAGTACAAGGGGAAGAACAGCCTCCTGAGGCGAGGTGTTCTTGTGCTTGGAGAACTTGTGTGGGAGAGGATTGCTCAAGATCCGCCCCTCGTACTATGGTGGCTAGTCCTATTTATAGAGGCCCTGGTCCTCTCCCCAAATACTGAGCGGGAAGGGAGCCAACAACGGCCAATTTGAAAGGGGACAACTAGTACAGCTTATCCTGACTAAAGGTGGTCTTTGCCTGCCAAAGGCTCTGGTGGTGACGCCGTCTTGGGCTCCACGGTGACCTCCGTGCTGCCGTCCTGCTGGTCTTGGTCTCGTTGCACCGATATGGAAACCTTTGCTTGACGCCTCGGTACTCCTCGCCTGCGCTTCCCCCTTAGGACCAAAGGGGAAACAAGGACACTGTGCGCGCTGGCACCCGCCTGGCGCCCGCCTGGCCTTGGTCGTCATGGCTCACGTCACGAGAACCTCGCGAGGTTTGCCTTGCCTTGATCTCTCCGCCCCTCGCGAGCCAGCCTGGTGAGGCCGCTCCTGAGGAGGTCTTGTGTCGTCCGCCTTGCGAGGCTTGGCCCCTCGTGAGGATCTTGAATGCTTGTTGGTGAAGATGGGCCATACGGGCCCGCTCACAGAGCCACGCCGTGGGCCGCAGGCAGGCAAGTCTGGGGACCCCCGTTCCCAGAACGCCGACAGTAGCCCCCAGGCCCAAGGCGCGCTCGGACTTGCCTTCGAGGCAAAGCCAAAGGGCAAGTGCGGAGCGCCGTGGGCCCCCACAGCCTGCGGCCTTGGTCGACGCGTGGCGATTGATTGGACGTGGGCGTCTGCGCTTCCCCACGCAGCCTTGGAATCCGCCTGGCTATGCTGCCGCCGCAACCTACACAGTTATTCTTCCATCGCCAGTGCCATACTCCCCCAATTCCTCTGCTTCCCCGAGACTCTGCTCCTCATTCCAATCTGACCTGAGCTCTGCCCACTCCATCGCCATGGCGCCGAAACAAGCGGATAAGGGGAAGAAACCCATGTCTTTGGCCAGTGCGCCTATGGCCATCGAGCCTGTAGTTGGCCGATCGCTGGTGCTCAATGATGAGGCCATGGGCAAGGTGCGCCCCATGCTCACCTCTTGCTTCAATGAGTGGGGAGGAACGGTGGCCTGGCATGCGTCTCGAGCTCGTGTTCATAGGACGGCCACCGAGGTCCCGCTTTTCATCGACGCCCTTTGGGCTGGCGTTGTTCCCCCCTTCTCCGCTTTCTTCAATGTAGTGCTTGAACATTACTAGATCCACATGCTGCATCTTGATCCCCAATCCGTGACCCTCCTTGCCGTCTTCGCCTTTGTATGTGAGGCCATGGTGGGCATTGCCCCTTCCGTGGCCCTTCTCCGCCACTTCTTCTCGTTGCATCTGATTGACCCCCGGCAGAGCTCGGGATGTGTGAGTTTCCATGCCGTGGCAGAGACTGCTGGCTCGGGGATCGATTTTGACCTCCCGCCGCCCGCGGGTAGATTCCGAACGCGATGGGTGTTCGTAGACGTAGGGGTGCTCAGCCCCCTGCTCTCGCCTCCATCGTTGCCTGCCGTCCCCAACTCCGGCTGGGGCCACGAGAAGCTCGCGAGCCCTTGCCTTGTTTCCGTCTGGCTCGAGCTGAAGGGGCTGAAAGACCATGGCGTGACTGCACCTATGGTGGTGAAGGAGTTCGTCCAACGCCGAGTCGCTCCTCTTCAGCGCCATTCTCGGCCGATGTGGGCCTTGCTCAACAGCAAGGACCATATGAGACTTCAGGAGTCTGAGCTCCCTCTTGAGACGCGGCAAATGATGCTTGAGGTCCTGGCGGGCATTCCGTTGCCGGACGACATGCCTTGAAAGAGTTGTCTGTTGTACTGCTACTCGAACAAGGCAGAATTCGTGGAGCACATGCCTTCCTTTGACGATTGGGGCTGCGCCCAGACGGCCTGGTGGGGCCCCGTGAGAACCCCGTCAACGTGGTTCCCCTCTTCGCTGCCGGCGCCAAGCTCACCCCGAGTGTGGATGCAGGGAGGCGAGCACCGCCGAAAGCCGGTGGCTCGAGTGCCGAGGTGCTGATGCCGCCTGGGGCTCCTGAGGAGTCGTCCTTGGGAACCCATGATTCTTGTCCAAGGGTGGCACTTATGGGGGCGATGCAGCGCGCGACTCCTGAGGCCCAAGCTCCTGATACCTCGGCAGGTCGCGGCGAGATGGCGCCCGATGACTCTCCTCAGCTTGGCACCCCTGAGGCTGTCCCTTCAAGCGCTTCTCCGGCTGCACCTCATGCTGGCCGCCATGTCCAACGCTTCGGTCAACTTTGCATGGACTTCGAGGAGCTCCGGAAGAGGAAGGGGTCCCCGAGCGGCAGCGGTGGTATCTTCGAGCCGTTGAAGCGGAGGAAGTACATCGCCATTGACGAGTAAGTATTGTATCTTTGTGGCTTCTTGAGTGCTGCTTTCCTCCCTGATGTTGGTCCTTTAGGATTCCTTCCACCAAAGCCGCTGAGTCTCCTGAGAAGCAGCCTCCTCTCTCCTCGTCTCCCCCGCTGACCTTGAGCGCGCCGAGCCTGCACACCGCCCCCCCCCCCCCCCCCCCCCCCCCCCCCCCCCCCCCCCCCCCCCCCCCCCCCCCCCCCCCCCCCCCCCCCCCCCCCCCCCCCCCCCCCCCCCCCCCCCCCCCCCCCCCCCCCCCCCCCCCCCCCCCCCCCCCCCCCCCCCCCCCCCCCCCCCCCCCCCCCCCCCCCCCCCCCCCCCCCCCCCCCCCCCCCCCCCCCCCCCCCCAGTTGGTGCAGTGGCACAGTCTTCACGAAGATCTGCATGCCACCACACAGGTGCTTGCTCAGTTGGCCTGGAAACCGCACGTCGCCACACAGGTGCCTGCCTAGTTGGTGGGCGGGCAGCTGTGTGGGAACAGCGGTGGAGCCTTGGTAGGTGCGGGCCTGGCTGCAGCCCCGCGGATGTCTTCGGCAAGAGTCTTGCCCAGGCCCTGGCAAGGGTCTTGCCGCGGCGTCGTGGGCGTCCCCGGCAAGGGTCTTGCCGGGGGGTCTCGTGGGTATCCTCGGCAAGGATCTTGCCGAGGATCTTCGTCTTCTGATTCCCATCTAGTCTTGTATGTTCTTGGTCTTCACAAAGATCCGCATGCCACCATGGAGGCGCCTCCCGAGCCTTGGTTCCAATGTGGTTGAGGATGTCAGAACTCTCAGGCTCAAGGGTGGCGGCTCCGCTGGTGTTGGGCAAGTTGCCCCGGCAAGGCTCTTGCCGGGGCCGTGAAAGCCGCCCCGGCAAGGACCTTGCCAGGGGAGTTTCACCTCGCCCCTCAGCTCTTCATGCTTCTGGTCTTGAGCACGGCTCTAGTAATCTTTTGCTTCTTCTGCCCCGCCCCCCCCCCCCCCCCCCCCCCCCCCCCCCCCCCCCCCCCCCCCCCCCCCCCCCCCCCCCCCCCCCCCCCCCCCCCCCCCCCCCCCCCCCCCCCCCCCCCCCCCCCCCCCCCCCCCCCCCCCCCCCCCCCCCCCCCCCCCCCCCCCCCCCCCCCCCCCCCCCCCCCCCCCCCCCCCCCCCCCCCCCCCCCCCCCCCCCCCCCCCCCCCCCCCCCCCCCCCCCCCCCCCCCCCCCCCCCCCCCCCCCCCCCCCCCCCCCCCCCCTTCATAAATTCTTTCTTTTATCATTTACCTACTCGAGGACGAGCAGGAATTAGGGGGTCCCCAGACTTTCCTGCCTGCGGCCCACGGCGTGGCTCTGCTGGTGGGCCCGTACAGCCCATCTTCACCAACAAGCATTCAAGACCCTCGCGAGGGGCCAAGCCTCGCGAGGCGGACGACACGAGACCTCCTCAGGAGCGGCCTCACCAGGTTGGCTCGTGAGGGGCGGAGAGATCAAGGCAAGGCAAACCTCGCGAGGTTCTCGTGACACGAGCCATGACGACCGAGACCAGGAGGGCGCCAGCGCGCACAGAGTCCTTGTTTCCTCTTTGGTGCTAAGGAGGCAAGCGCAGGCGCGGAGTACCGAGGCGTCAAGCAAAGGTTTCCATATCAGTGCAACGAGATCAAGACCAGCAGGACGGCAAGATGGAGGTCACCATGGAGCCCAAGGCGACGTCACCGCCAGAGCCTTTGGCAGGTGAAGACTACTTTTGTCAGGATAAGCTGTACTAGCTGTCCCCTTTCAAATTGACCGTTGTTGGCTCCCTCCCAGCTCAATATTTGGGAAGAGGACCAGGGCCTCTATAAATAGGACTAGCCACCACAGTAGGAGGCAACTAAGACTCAGGCATCTGATCTTTAGCCAATCCTCCCCGCACACCGAGCACAAGAACACCTCAACCTCAGGAGGCTGTTCTTCCCCTTGTAACTGTTCATCCTCAGCCC
The DNA here is from genome assembly GCA_036873465.1 of Thinopyrum obtusiflorum. Taxonomy (NCBI): domain Eukaryota; kingdom Viridiplantae; phylum Streptophyta; class Magnoliopsida; order Poales; family Poaceae; genus Thinopyrum; species Thinopyrum obtusiflorum. The sequence continues at coordinate 26,947 of JAAAWM010010037.1, forward strand.
AAGAGGCAATCCACCACCACCACATTGGAGTAGGGTATTACACCACAACGGTGGCCCGAACCAGTATAAATCTTGTGTTCTTTGTGTTGCGAGTTCGTTGAGTTAGTCCTTGAGATCTTAGCAAAGCTAGGACGTGGATCGGCAGGGGGAAAACTTCGCGTGCACCCCAGAGTTCGAACCTTAAGGGTTTTCCGGAACCCAAGATCCGACATTTGGCGCACCAGGTAGGGGTGCGCCGGAGCCTCTTCCCCATCAGCTGATCCACCGACACTCCGCGGTTCCGATGTCCGGCGACCCGAGGGCTGACGCCGACCGCTGGGCAGCCTGGCCCGCCCGGACAGCCCCGCCTGCCCAGGAAGACCTCAACCCCGCGCTCCAGGCGGCGCGTGCGCCACCTAACGCTGCTGGGCGCGGGCGGCGCGGCCAGGCGCCGTCCACCCTTACTCCACGACAAGCGCGAGCCACTGCAAGGGCCGCAAGCCACGCCGCGGCAACGGCGCCACACACCCGGCGGGAGCAGGCGAACATGCGGGCTGCACTCACAGTGGCACGGGAGCTGCTGCGGTGCCAACTGATGGAGAGCGGCCGGGATGCACTGCTGGAACGCGTCGCCGAGCTACTGGACGCAGCGGCCACGGGAGGGCCGCCCTTCTGCTACCAGCTCATGCCTCAGGCGGCGGCTGGGTCCCACGGCGGGCCTCGCCGCGCCCGCGTGCTCCCGGGTGCACCCGGGGGCCTCGTCGACATCAACACGATCCACGGTGGAGGGCGCCCTATTGCGCCTGCACCACCCCAGGTGGGTGCGGGCACGAGCGTTGCCGCATACGGCCCCATTGGAGCACTGCCCTGCCATCCTCAGGATGGCATGACAGGCCGGGCGACATGGAGCGTGGGGCACTTTGGCGAGGTCTTCGGGGCAGCGGCCTCGGAGGCCTACGTGCCCCGCATGATGGACCAGGAGTACACACCGGAGGACGACCCCGGCTCGTTCCTCGGGCCAGGTTGGGAGGAGGAGGCGTTAGGAGCTGAAGCCTTCCAGGAGCCGCCAGAGAGCCCCACCAACCGCGCCGTCGACAACAGATACAGGTTACCACTAATTCCTCAGGGGCAAGCTTACGCTAACCATGAGTCACAGGTGAACCAGCTCACAGCACCAGGCGATGGTTCTGGCACGGCGATGTCTGCCCCATCAGGAGAGGCTCACTGGGGGCTGCGCGGGAGGAGCCAGGAGCAAGGCCCCTCTCCACGTCGCATGGAGCAAGGCGCCCCCCCCCCCCCCCCCCCCCCCCCCCCCCCCCCCCCCCCCCCCCCCCCCGGCAGAGGACCCGTGGTCGCCGAGGGTGCCGCTGGCGTCCCCTTTGCCCCTTTGGTGGCGTCCTGGTTTCCGGTCGCCCCCAACGGTGGCCGAGGGAGGCACAAGGCGGTGCCCTCGTCTGGCGATATGAAGTAAGGCTCACACCTGTGAAGATCGCCGCCCATGACACTCTCACGTAATAATGAGTGGGGCTGTACACGCCCCGGAGTCTCCGGAGAGCCGCCCTCGGGCCTCGGGGGCTCCCTCCCACACCCTAGTGACAGCACTTAGCTCCGCGTGGGTGAGAAGACTTGAAGACCAGAAGACTAGACTAGGTGCCGGTCGCGGCCATTTGCTTTGGATCCCTTTTCTGTAGCCTTGCCTTCTGGATTTGGATTTAAGCTGAAGTTGAATTTTTATCGATGCGCGCGGGGGGTGCCTTTTCTTGTTCAAGCGATTTCTTGCCATATGGTTCTTGCCTTGTTCTGAAGCTTGCGCTCGCTGCCTCCCCCTCGCGAGCCCCTCGCGAGTGGGGCTAGGCGCGGCACACGCACCATGCGCGCCGGTCGGCGCCAGATCCTCGCGAGGCCCTCTCGGGTGGATCAGCAGACCCTTCAGGAGCTCCGCGGCAACTCACGACCTTACAATCCAGTTCGGGGCCCGCCTCAGCTAAGGTAAGCCGCAACAGCAAAACTTGCCGCCAGACTCATGGATCCACGAAGGCGCACACATGGCTTGGCATAGAAGAGTAAAAATTGCGATTTGTTTACATGAGGGGCTCCCCCTCTCAAAATGCTCTCACAATCTTTAGGGGCCACGCCCAAGTTTTTGCATACAGGGTAAAACAGTAAGGGAGCAGGGGATCAGCCAGCCCCCCCCCCCCCCCCCCCCCCCCCCCCCCCCCCCCCCCCCCCCCCCCCCCCCCCCCCCCCCCCCCCCCCCCCCCCCCCCCCCCCCCCCCCCCCCCCCCCCCCCCCCCCCCCCCCCCCCCCCCCCCCCCCCCCCCCCCCCCCCCCCCCCCCCCCCCCCCCCCCCCCCCCCCCCCCCCCCCCCCCCCCCCCCCCCCCCCCCCCCCCCCCCCCCCCCCCCCCCCCCCCCCCCCCCCCCCCCCCCCCCCCCCCCCCCCCCCCCCCCCCCCCCCCCCCCCCCCCCCCCCCCCCCCCCCCCCCCCCCCCCCCCCCCCCCCCCCCCCCCCCCCCCCCCCCCCCCCCCCCCCCCCCCCCCCCCCCCCCCCCCCCCCCCCCCCCCCCCCCCCCCCCCCCCCCCCCCCCCCCCCCCCCCCCCCCCCCCCCCCCCCCCCCCCCCCCCCCCCCCCCCCCCCCCCCCCCCCCCCCCCCCCCCCCCCCCCCCCCCCCCCCCCCCCCCCCCCCCCCCCCCCCCCCCCCCCCCCCCCCCCCCCCCCCCCCCCCCCCCCCCCCCCCCCCCCCCCCCCCCCCCCCCCCCCCCCCCCCCCCCCCCCCCCCCCCCCCCCCCCCCCCCCCCCCCCCCCCCCCCCCCCCCCCCCCCCCCCCCCCCCCCCCCCCCCCCCCCCCCCCCCCCCCCCCCCCCCCCCCCCCCCCCCCCCCCCCCCCCCCCCCCCCCCCCCCCCCCCCCCCCCCCCCCCCCCCCCCCCCCCCCCCCCCCCCCCCCCCCCCCCCCCCCCCCCCCCCCCCCCCCCCCCCCCCCCCCCCCCCCCCCCCCCCCCCCCCCCCCCCCCCCCCCCCCCCCCCCCCCCCCCCCCCCCCCCCCCCCCCCCCCCCCCCCCCCCCCCCCCCCCCCCCCCCCCCCCCCCCCCCCCCCCCCCCCCCCCCCCCCCCCCCCCCCCCCCCCCCCCCCCCCCCCCCCCCCCCCCCCCCCCCCCCCCCCCCCCCCCCCCCCCCCCCCCCCCCCCCCCCCCCCCCCCCCCCCCCCCCCCCCCCCCCCCCCCCCCCCCCCCCCCCCCCCCCCCCCCCCCCCCCCCCCCCCCCCCCCCCCCCCCCCCCCCCCCCCCCCCCCCCCCCCCCCCCCCCCCCCCCCCCCCCCCCCCCCCCCCCCCCCCCCCCCCCCCCCCCCCCCCCCCCCCCCCCCCCCCCCCCCCCCCCCCCCCCCCCCCCCCCCCCCCCCCCCCCCCCCCCCCCCCCCCCCCCCCCCCCCCCCCCCCCCCCCCCCCCCCCCCCCCCCCCCCCCCCCCCCCCCCCCCCCCCCCCCCCCCCCCCCCCCCCCCCCCCCCCCCCCCCCCCCCCCCCCCCCCCCCCCCCCCCCCCCCCCCCCCCCCCCCCCCCCCCCCCCCCCCCCCCCCCCCCCCCCCCCCCCCCCCCCCCCCCCCCCCCCCCCCCCCCCCCCCCCCCCCCCCCCCCCCCCCCCCCCCCCCCCCCCCCCCCCCCCCCCCCCCCCCCCCCCCCCCCCCCCCCCCCCCCCCCCCCCCCCCCCCCCCCCCCCCCCCCCCCCCCCCCCCCCCCCCCCCCCCCCCCCCCCCCCCCCCCCCCCCCCCCCCCCCCCCCCCCCCCCCCCCCCCCCCCCCCCCCCCCCCCCCCCCCCCCCCCCCCCCCCCCCCCCCCCCCCCCCCCCCCCCCCCCCCCCCCCCCCCCCCCCCCCCCCCCCCCCCCCCCCCCCCCCCCCCCCCCCCCCCCCCCCCCCCCCCCCCCCCCCCCCCCCCCCCCCCCCCCCCCCCCCCCCCCCCCCCCCCCCCCCCCCCCCCCCCCCCCCCCCCCCCCCCCCCCCCCCCCCCCCCCCCCCCCCCCCCCCCCCCCCCCCCCCCCCCCCCCCCCCCCCCCCCCCCCCCCCCCCCCCCCCCCCCCCCCCCCCCCCCCCCCCCCCCCCCCCCCCCCCCCCCCCCCCCCCCCCCCCCCCCCCCCCCCCCCCCCCCCCCCCCCCCCCCCCCCCCCCCCCCCCCCCCCCCCCCCCCCCCCCCCCCCCCCCCCCCCCCCCCCCCCCCCCCCCCCCCCCCCCCCCCCCCCCCCCCCCCCCCCCCCCCCCCCCCCCCCCCCCCCCCCCCCCCCCCCCCCCCCCCCCCCCCCCCCCCCCCCCCCCCCCCCCCCCCCCCCCCCCCCCCCCCCCCCCCCCCCCCCCCCCCCCCCCCCCCCCCCCCCCCCCCCCCCCCCCCCCCCCCCCCCCCCCCCCCCCCCCCCCCCCCCCCCCCCCCCCCCCCCCCCCCCCTTCAACTTAGCTAACTTCACCTGGTCGCCGCCGGTGATCTGCCCGATTCGCTGCTGCATCCTCTCCATAGATGTCCTTCTGAGATCTTCGGTGCTAGCTTTGGAAGATGGGAGGAGAGACAGTGGTCTTGCAATGAAGAAGAGGGAGAGGCGAGATGGTGGTTTTGCAATGGAGAAGATGGAGAGGAGAGGGTTGGTTTTGCAATGGAGAAGAGGGAGAGGCGAGACGGTGGTTTTGGAATGGAGATGATGGAGAGGAGAGCGGGTGGTTTTGCAATGGAGAAGAGGGAGAGGAGTGTGCGTCAGTGATTTAGGATTGGACGAGAGGGCCGACGTGCTGTGACGGTGATGCGGAGCATCCTACGGTCATCCCCATGGACCTACCACCGTCTCACCAAGTGCCAAAAGGGCCGATGACATGAGCATGAGCTAGAGCTCCCGAGACCAAGGTGGCATCCCTCCATAGTGATATTCCATATGACTGCCTCGAGACATGGCTTCTACCTTAGTCCAGCATGTTATGCATGATCAGGTATCAAGAGGACCCTCCTGGAAATGCTCGCGAAGATGGACAAGTCCCCAATCGTGAGGATGAAAAAGAGCGACGGAAAGAACTAAGAGCAGGTCCCAGGGCCCGGACAACCGGGCATGGCCCCGGACATCCGGCCCCTGAAGATGCCCACACAGCAACAGCCCAGCACCTGCAATGCTATAGGGACCGGACATCCGGTGCCTGGCCCGGAAATCCGGCCCTCCTTAATCGAACTACTCCAAAACGGCCCCGCCAGCCCGGACATCCGCCCGCTTGCCCAGACATCCGTCTCCTCATGAAGGCCCGGACATCCGGCCCGACGCCCGGATGTTTGGCTCCTCCTGTCTGCGCACAGTGAAAGGGCCGAGGCCCATGTACCCCTTCTCCCCTAGACTATTTATACTCCCTCTCCTCCCTCTTTCCAGGGTTAGCAATGTGATAGCTCATTTTGCACATAGAGCTTTTCTCATCCACTTGATACTTTCTCCTTCGGAGACCGCGGCCTCTACGGAGAAGACCCCCAAAGTGGATTCAAGACCCCTCACGGGAAGACCCCTCAAGACCTCCTCACAGAGAAGAACTATCGCCTCTTGTATCATCCTTTGTTACGTTTGGATCTTTTATCACTCTTTATGTTCATGGATCTAGCACATGTGTGATTGTTCTCGTTGCTTTGAGTGTTTCCCCTCATGTTTCTCCTGGTGTGTTCGTCGTGTTCTTCGTAGGATCCTCTCCATTTCATGAAAGATCGGCCCTAGGGTTTCCACCCTACATCATCTTGGTGTCATGAGCCTTGGTTGATCACGAATTTGGAGCCCTACCCTTTGTTTTCTAGCCTAGTTTTGTTGATTTTGTCCCAATTTCGAAAATTCCCCACCAAAATTAGCCCCAAATTTTTTCGTGATTTGTTGGTGTGATGAAGTTTTGTTGGATTTGATCCGTAGATTTCGTGTGTAGCAGGTAGATCTTGTTTTCCGCCATCATTTCCCCAATTTCCATCCACGAAATCTCTTGGATTTTCCCCCATCACTATACCTTTTTCCCCATG
>JAAAWM010010038.1:0-32946 GCA_036873465.1 Thinopyrum obtusiflorum
TATAAAGATTCGGATGTACAAAGCACGCCAAACATAATAAAAATACATCGAGGTCCATGAACAACCAAACGACCAGCCGCCGCCAGAACGAGCCGCCGACGCGCCGCTATCGCCGCTCCCATACCGGAGCCGGCCTGACCTTGTCGATGACAGCTGAAAAGTCTTTGTGCACGTGGCCCTAAGGACAAGCGTTCGGGAGCCGCATTCGTCACCATTCAATCCTTGAATCGATCTGAAAAACAAGACACCAAATCTCGCCGTTGCATACGCACGACGAGAAATCCTAACCTCGCCACTCCGAGGAGATAGTAGGAATCTACGTCGGAGCTTCGTCTAATCCATCCCGACGAACAAACTTGATGGACCAAAACTGCGAAAATCCACGGGCTCACTGGCGAAAATCGAAGGGAAGAAGGTTTTCCCTAGTCGCCTTGTGAGAGGGGAAAGAAAAAGTTATGTATATTTAGAGAATAGAGTTGATGGACCAAAACTGCGGAACCAAGATAAGGTCTTTGGGGTTATTTCTTTCATGCCTTGTAGAAATTGATGCTGGTGGTAGCATGGAAAAGAGAGGATTTTTGCGCATGTGTGTGCACATGGTGTTTGGTGGAAAACCTTGCTAAGATACACACATAAATATTTAAAAAAAAATATGGATATGATGATTTGACAAGAAGTATAGAAGAGGTTTGCCAATTAGCTCAAGATCACGTTTGCCAGGAACCCAGGCGTCCCATTCCATCACCCTGAGCCAAGCTGGGTTGTCTGTGAGCTAGCCATGCAATGGAGGTGTGACCCTGTGTTGTTTGTGATGCTGAGCACTACTACCTCCGTTCCTAAATATAGGTCTTTGTAGAGATTTCAACAAGTGACTACATACGAAGCAAAATGAGTGAATCTACGCTTTAAAATATGTCTATATACATCCGTATGTGGTAGGCTTGTGTTTCTTGGCAGCGATCTGGCATTGGGTATATTGGGACCTAGAAATATTCTCTGATGAGCGGACGGGAAAACCCTCTTTGGATTTGCCCAAGATCTTTGGAATTCATTTATTTCTTGCAGGGGTGGCTTGCTTTGGTTTTGGGGCATTTCATGTAACGGGTTTGTATGGTCCTGGGATATGGGTATCCGATCCTTATGGACTAACTGGAAAAGTACAAGCTGTAAATCCATTTGAAATCTCTAAAAAGACTTATATTTAAGAACGGAGGGAGTACTTGAAAAGTAGAAGTTTGTGCGTGTCAGGCATGGCTCCTTTTTTTTGAGCCGAGGCACGGATTGTTTGGTTGCATACCTGACTTGAAGAAAGCTTACCGTACAAAGAATTCATTTGAGAGCTGGCCAGGGCAAACTACCAAATTAAAGTACTATACTCCCTTCAATCCATATTAACTGTCGATAATTTAGTATCATTGATAATAAATATGGATAGGAGGGGTAGTATTTATCAATTCGTTTGAGAACTTGGCCCGGGGTGAAATTAGCAAATTAAAGTACTCTATACTTCCGTCCGGTTTACTAGTCGCCCTCATAATTTGAATTATATTTTGACCATAATGTTAACTAACAAAATATAAATTATATGTAGCAAGAATAATATCATTAAAAACTACTCCCTCCATCCCATAATATACGAGCGTTTTTGACACTATTGTAATGTCAAAAAGTTTGGATCCAACAATATAATTTTAATTACATGCATTAACATTACTAGTCAAATATATGGTTAAATTTTGATCCAAAATACGACGGGAACTAATAAATCCGGATAGAGGTACTAATAATATTTGTCGCCAGGCTACTCCAGGCGATCGATGAATTTTTTTGTCCAAAAGGACCACCTGCCCAACGGAATTGCTAGAAAAGACCCTCTCTGGATGAAATTGGCAAAAAAGACCCCCTCGGCCGTGGCGGCAGGCGCCGGCCGACACGTGGCACCTGCCGCCACATCGGTAGGCGGCAGCACTGTTCATGGCACTATTTACGTGGGGGACGGTTTTCACACAACGGAACGACAACGGACGCGAGTGAATAGTGCTGCCGCCTCCTGTTTAAAAAAATAGCAGAAAATTTTTAAAAAAACTGAAATTTTTTTGTCAGCAAAGACGATCGAGTGTTCTAAGTGGGTGCAAAATTTCAGATTTTTTTTTTCGAAATTACTGTTCATCTAGTATGAACAGTGATGTCACCACACAGGGAGGCGTCATCACTGTTCACTCACGTCCCGTTGCCGTTCTACTGCATAAAACCGTCCCCCGATGTGAATAGTGCCATGAACAGTCGGCCGCCTGCCGGTGTGGCGGCAGGTGCCACGTGTCGGCTGGCGCGCCTGCCGCCACGGACGAGCGGGTCTTTTTTGTCAATTTCATCTGGAGGGGGTCTTTTCTAGCAATACCGTTAGGTAGGTGGTCCTTTTGGACAAAAAATCGACGATCGATTCCTAGAGCCTGGGCCAGACTAATGGGGGTGCCTGGGTTATGTGCAGGCTAATCAAGATTTTGATAGGCTAGCTTCTATTCCTCTAGACTCGAGAAAGTATCAGGTGATACCATTCCTTACATGATATCATGATACCAACTTGCAAAACTCAAATTAAACATCTTAAAAGATTCTGAAAAAAAATCATGAATGTTCACAACACATATGTCGACAACCCCTAAAAATTCAGATCGAAATTCGAAATACACAAAGAGAAACAAAAAAGACAAATTCAGATGTGAATAGTGTCATTCTTGCTTTTGTCTTCTTTTGACACTATTCATGATGGATTTTTCTTTTCTTTTTTTTGGTTTCTCCTTTTCTATTTTGAACTTTGATCTGAATTTTTTAGTGATTGTCGACATGTGCATTGTGAACATCCATGATTTTTTTTTTCAGAATTTTTTGACATGTTTAAATTTAAATTTTACAGGTTGGCATCATGGTACCATGCAAGGACTGGTATCACCCGATATTTTCCCGAGAGTAAACCAAACACCCTCCAGGCAGTATACCAGCAGGCTTCAGGTCAGGCGTGAAGGCATCAGGACGCTAACCAAACAGCCAAGCCTCCAACCAAACAGCGACCTGGCACATTCCAGGCAGGTCTAACGCAAGGCGACTCTGCTCCAGGGTTGCAGCCAAACATGCTCTATATCCTTGATGCTTCAAAAGGAAAATCCACCCGATTATGTCGTATCTCGTCTATGATAATAAAGGAAGCAAACTGTTTATTCAAGCACATAATATTTTTCACAGGATAACAAATATCTATTCAGGACAATCATAATAATTAGTTTTTTTTAACCTTAGATCATGTGTTTCAGGATAGTAACAACATTTTTCGACAAGCAATCTATGAGCCTCCTTTCGATTCTTGCAGCCAGTACTCGTTCAGACGCTCCTTAAAAAAAGATCCTTCCATCTCCATCAGTGTGTGAGGTCGATCGTACTCTTACCATTTTGCCTGCAAAAAACATAACTGTTAGCCTACAACAAAATACTCAATGACCCCTGAGAAATGATACTAGAAAATAGTAAAAGAAGTGCAAGCACCAGTTAAACATCTAGGGAAACAACATTTCATCATGTTATACTCTCTGTCATAGGAGTTTTGTTTCGTGTTACAGTTACAGGAGGGTGGGAGGTTGACATGACATTAAGAAGTTTGTAGGCAGGGCCATGATTATCCCTTCCCAGCTAACGGAATCTTAGTACAGATACCTGGCAAAAGTACTTCAGTGCCTATTTGGCAAATTTGGGGTGTTACTAGACGTTGAGGAAAGAGTACTAGAATTCTAAAATACAATAACTTTCCTACGAGTATAGAGTTTATATAACAACAGATGTGATAAAATAAAACAGGATTAATTTCTGAAGTTCTCGGAAACCATTCATGCGGGCCACATTCGTTTGACTGTTTGTGTGTACTTCTGGTCTGCTACTCCTAGGGCGTGTTTGGTTGCCTGCATGAGGCCCAACCAGGCCCGCGCGGGAAGAAAACGGGCTGTTTGGTTGGCTGCATACACTGTTGGGCCTGCATGGCACGATATTTAAAGCACTCTTGGGCCTGGCTCCCTGGGAACACTCGAATCGGCAGTTTCTCCAGAGCCAGGCCCGAGCGGTGCGCGTGGGCGGCGGCGGCTGCACGCGTGCGGCCACGCTCGAGAAGCCGCGTTGCTTCCCGAAGCGCCGGCAGTCATTAGCCTCACCGCTCCCTCTCCCCACTCTCCCCCACTCTCCCAACTCTCACCGGCGCCGGCGGATAAAAGGAGAGCAAGAAGACCACCGGACTCCATCACCGGCGAACGGATCATCACCTGGCCCGCGGCAATGGCGGTAAGCACTTTTCTGTTCGTCATGCACTACTTTTTCGCGTTCGATCCGGCGGTAGATTCGATCCACGGCGGAGAGGGGAATGGGGAATAGAGGTAGATAAGCATGGCAGTTCATACTAGTTCATACGAGTTCATACTAGTTCATGCAAGATCGGAATAGAGGTAGATGTGGATGGAGTAGAAGGGGGATTGGGGGTACACAACAGACACTGGCTAACCGCGGCGGCCGGTGAGGAGTGCGGAGCGGCGGGTCGAGTGGCTGGCCTTCATCTTCTTGTCCATCGCCGTGCGGGGCGGCGGGTCGTCGTCGTCCTCGGCGGAGTCGAGGTCGATCTGCTAGGTACGACGGCCTGGCTCCGGCGCCCTCACTGGCATCTGCACCGGTTCTTCCTCCTCCTTAGGCTCTCCACCGATGACCGCCGGCGGCACGATTGCCGTCTCCCAGTACACTGCGGCACGGCGATCATTAGGAGCCCAGTAGTTCTTGTACTTGGACCACCTCTTCCTCTGTTTAGCGTCGTCGGAGACGGCCTGATTCATGGCCCAGCGAATGATGTCGACTGCCATCTCGCCCTTCGCTGGGTTAGGAATCAGCGTCTTCAACTCTTGTGCAGTGGCCCTCATGAGCACTGCATCAGATTCCTTCTGCATGTCAGGCATGGAGCCGAAGTTCGAGCACACCTCCATGGTGTTCTCGAACTTGGTGCGGTCACCAGCCGACCACCCGAGGAAGAAGGCCCTCCAGCCAATACCCCAAGGGAAGGGGTTGGCGTTGGAGCTGGAGCTGGAGCTCATGGCGATGGAGAGGAGGAAGGTTGATAGTGAGAGAAGAGAGGGGGTGGGTAAGTAGTGGTGGTCAGGGTGAGTAAATATAGGCGCGATGGAGAGGAGGAAGAGTGACAGTCATGCCGTTTTAACTACATGCTCTTCAATAAGCCATGAACTCTGTGCTGTGCCTGACTCCATGAATTGTGTGCAAATCGAGGAGAGCAATGAGATGGGCACGGAGGTGCTCCCGGCCGTTGACAAGAAGGGCAAGAAGGCGGTTCATCCAATGCCCGAGGTGGTGCTGCCGCCCACCGCCGAGGAAGAACCGAAGACGCCAACGGTTGGCGACGACGAGCGCATGGAGGAGCCCCCCAGCAGCAAGCGCCGCAACTACGGCCACTACCATGAGGAGGGTGGCCCAACTCACTTCTGCAAGGTCATCCTTGCACCGAAGCTTGAGTGCATCCCCATGCCCCTGGACTTCACCAAGTACTTCGCCGCGGTGCCGACGGAGTTCAAGCTGAGGAACAACACCGGCTGCTCCTGGAGGATGACGGTGAAGCTGATGAACGGCAGGGTGACCCTGGATCAGGGTTGGGCCACCTTCGCCGCCGTTCATCAGATCAAGATCGGCTACATGGTGACGTTCAAGCTCCCGACTCCCGACACCCTCAAGGTCATCATCTTCGACGACGATGGCATTGAGGTGGTCAACAAGAGCGGGAAGCACAACGAAGCCTTCGCCGCCAGGGACTAGGGCCGGGGCACCTCCTTCCTAAGTACTATCGAGTCTGCTTTATGGTCTATGCGTTGAACTGTTTGAACTATCGTTATGATGTGTGGTACTATGTTATCTGAACTATGTTGTTAAGTAGTTGATGCTCTGTTTATGCTCTGCTCTGCTTATGATGTGTGGTACATGGTTGTGCCAAAGTGTGCTGGTAACCTCACTAACTAGCCAAAGAGGTTACCACACACCAGGCGTTGCATACAACCAAACACCATGCCTTGGGTTTGTCCACTAACATGCAGACAACCAAACACCAGGCAGTGTGGTTCAGCCCATGCAGGCAAGAGGGCATGCAGGCAACCAAACAACTTGCAGATGGTGCATTTGAGGCTGCATTTGCATAGCCAGACTGAGTTGAGAAGGCTATGCAATGCAGCTACTCTAGACTACGGCAACCAAACACGCCCCTAATGGCCATAATGGCACTTTCACATTAACTTTTATTGAATTGCCTACACCAGCAGTTTTACCCAAAGCTTAAGGTGATTGAGAAAGGTGGGGAATATATATTTCAAAATTTCCTATCACATCTTAGCCCCCAACATATCTTAGACGTCAGATCAAAGCATGCTTTTCACAAAAACAAAAACAAAAAGGATCAAAGCACGCCACAAATAATTTTATGAATATCAATACCATGTGAAAGGGGCTAAGCCGCTAGATAATTTGGTCAAGCTATCATTGCTTTACATAATAAAGGGCAGTAACTGTATAGCTACAAGTCCCTTACATGGTGCACGTTTTCAACCAGTGCAATCTCTAACTAAGAGATATCAGCCGGCTCTGCTTCCATACTAAATTCTATGCACCAACTGGTTCATCCACAAAGTCAAGCTGGCAAGGCAATTTTCGATTGATCAAAGCAGATAAGAGTCTTAATTATTAATATTATTACTACTTCTCAAATTCTTGTAATAAGTTGTTAGGTTTTAGCATAAACAGGTAATTGCTCCAAATGTATATGCATTGCATTATCCCACAAGGCCACACCAGATTATGGTAACGTTGCACACTTGAAAAAATTTAGTAAGATGGAGATTTCTGAAAATAATGAAGGTTCTGACAAAAATAGGGAATAAAACCCTTAATTTATTAACTGATCCCAAAATTCGTAGTGTACTAATTTACAAAAATTAATATACACATCAGTTTCCTGATAAATTTCTAGAAATTCTGCAGCTTTTGGGAACAATGGTATCCAATGCCATCTTGACACTACGGTGTTTTCCAGAAAGAATATGCAATACTTCAAATATATTGGAGTGAACTCTGACCAATACAAAAGCAGATTGTCATGAAAGTTGATGAAAATAGAAGTCGTTTGATATGGCTAACCTTGTCAAAATTGATGAAGTTCATTTGCACACACAAGTACACAGCACATTGGCTGACAGTCAAGAAGTTCGAGAATTTTGACCAACTATTTGGAGAACTTAGAATTTATCCTTTAGGGAGCTCCTAATGAGAAGGATTCCGGCTATACATGAGACTTCTATTGGGAAAAGGTTACTTAAAACAGTTTGAGTCAGTTGCGCCTGTTCAGTGAACAGTAAGTAGGTTACTTAGCACCTGACCTAAACTAAAAGCTATATATGGGGAAGGTGCCCCATATTGAAATGGATTTAAGCATGATAGCGCAGTCATTTACCTCAACTCATCTCTATGCAGCTATATATGGGGAAGGTGCCCCATATAGTAATGGATTTAAGCATGACTATGCTCACCCGGTTATACTTCCTGGTTACCATGTTGGTATAGCAATTCCCCTCCATCCCTTGTATTTCTTCCCCAATTCCTCCCAGCCGTGGCTATGTTCTCAGATCAAGGGTCTCCAACAGTCCCTGTGTGTGTGCCTGTGTGGTGATGCTGTGGTTGGGAGGCAGGGGACATCCCTAACTATTTATTTTGGGCGTTCAAACTGACGTCCGAGCCCATCTTCAACAATCACCTGCCAATTGATTTTAGAGTTGGTCCCAAAAAAGTACTGTCAGCTTTACATTATTTGACTATTGTCTTTCCATATTACAACCCTGAAATCTTCCATTTGTCAGATTCAATCCCGAATTCTAAAACCGGCTGAAATTCAACTCTGAATTATCAAAACCGGCTAGGATTCAACCCTTCTCTTCCCTGAATCTGGTTTTCCCTGAGGAAGCCTGGTTTTGACCCATTGACCGTCCAGTCAGCAGCCCAGTAGGCAGCCACGTCAGTTTTTTTTTTTTTGTCAAACAGATTTAAAAATAATCTGAAATTATATTTTCAGCCCCTAATTTGGTCAAATTTTAGCCAAAAACTAAAAGTATCCAGAAAATTTGAAATAATTTGTAAATCAACAATAGTATACTATCATTCTGGGAAAGTTTCATAGTTTTTTGCCAAATTTATTTAAAATTAACATGAAATTACATTTTCAGCCCCTGTTTTGGTCAAATTTTGGCCAAAAAATAAAAGTATCCAGAAATTTTTGAAATAATTCTGTAAAATCAATAATAGTATGTCGATCATTCTGAGAAAGTTTCAGTTTTTTTGCCAAATATTTATAAATACCCTGAAATTACATTTTCAGCCCCAATTTTGGTCAAATTTCGTCCAAACAAATGAAAGTATCCAGAAAAACCAAAAAACTTCTGTAAAATATAGAATAACATACTGATCATTCTCGGAAATGTTCAGCCATTTTGGCTCAAAGGAACTATAAATAGCATCAAATTTCATTTTCTGCCTGTACAGTCAAAACGCTGATGTGGCTGCTGACTGGATGGTCAACGGGTCAAAACCAGATTCAAGGGAGAGAAGGGTTAAATACTAGCCGGTTTTGATAGTTCAGGGTTGAATCTTAACCGGTTTTAGAGTTTGGCGTTGAATCTTTAGACAAACCGAAAAGTTCAGGGTTGTAATATGGACTTCTCTCAAAAGTTATTGCTGCAATGTGTTCTTTATACACTATATGTGCAACTTACAAATGTAAATAAGACCTGCTGGTTGTTTTAGGAGTTGGGTCCAACTCATGACCACTGGTGGAACCATACTAGCAAACTGCAACATGATCGTACCGAATAATGAGTCGAGGGCAAGAACCACATGCACATTCATTTTCTGAAAGAGTCTCCTGGTAGTTGGCAGCAAACAATATTTGTAATTTAACACCACATGCGAACTTGAAAACAATCATGAAAAGCCATAAAGACTGATTAGATGCATGCATACCGTTGTTAATAACAAGTACCCAGGTGCGGTCCACCACTGTTGGTATCCGATGTGCAACTGTGATAATTGTGCTGTCCTTGAATTCCGTCCTGATTATCTTCTGAATAATAGCATCAGTTGCAGTATCAATGGATGCTGTTGCCTCATCAAGGATCAAGATGCAGTTTCTTCTCAATAGCGCACGGGCCAAGCAAAGTAATTGCCTTTGGCCCATGCTCCAGTTTGATCCTCCCTCCACAACTGTTGGGCAAAGCAAGTAAAAGAAATGTGACATAATTGCAGCAAGTTCTGTAAAAGAGAATGAGGTTGAAAAGACCTACTATGTGAATCCAATCCTTGCTTGTCTTTAACTGCTTCAATTAGTTGACATTAGCCTAGAACCTGGCAAAGGTTAATTCAGAAATGCTTCCTTAGTTTTCAATAAGCTGTTTATTAGGAAGAGGGGACTAGTACTAAATTGTGTAATAGTGCAAATATTTCCTTTAGCAGTATATTTCAGTAGTGTTGCCGCTTGCAAGGTGCTGGCAGTTCAATGCTACCATGCCATAAATTGTTCATCATAATAATTTCAACAACATATCACAATGTTCAAACACTACCAACTGATTTACTAGATTGCAACCAGAGGTGCAAAGATCTGGTTATCTAACTATGATTGAAAAACACTCAAGAGGAAAGTAATATTCTGACCACCAAGGAGCATTCCATCTGGGTTATAGTCTGAAAACATAAAATACCATCTTTTACAAAGATAATGAGGTCATTTATTGATTATTATAACTCATGGATGCATGTGAGAGCGTCTGCTTTTGATCTTCTTTTCTCTTAACCATTATTGTTTCATTATAGAAAAAATATTAAGGAACGAATGCTAAATTCTTTTAACAGGGAAAATAGAAAATAATCAAATTATAGTAACAACATATGGAAACCTACTTCCCAGATTTGTTCATCCGAGAAACGCCCTTGAGGATCCAAATTATATCTTATGGAACCATAAAAGAGTATAGGATCTTGAGGGATAAGACCAATTCGAGATCGCAAGTCATGTAACCCCATTTCTGTGATGTCGTAGTCATCAATGATTATCTTTCCTCCAAAAGGCTCAACAAGACGAAAAATTGCATTTATCAAACTTGTCTTGCCACTTCCTGTTCGACCGACTATCCCAATTTTGTCGCCACCTTGAAATGTGCAAGTAATTCCATGAAGTACTGGAGAAGCATCTTGATGATATTTTATCTGCTAACACAAATATCAATTGCATTATGTACAATGCATGAGAAATTCATACTGGTCATGTCTATGGACGATAAACAAGACATTTATTTTTCATCACCTACCTCCAAACCTTCAAGTTCTATCTTACCCACAGAGGGCCATGCATCCGGTGGTTGATTCTGTTTCATAATATATGGTGCCTCACTTACAATACCCATGTATTGGCTCAACCTTTCAACAGAGATTATTTGATTTGCAAGAGAACATTGATTTTTTATAGAGAACAGGAATAACATATTAAGTGACAGACCATAAGAGAGGGGGGGGGGGGGGGGGGGGGGGGGGGGGGGGGGGGGGGGGGGGGGGGGGGGGGGGGGGGGGGGGGGGGGGGGGGGGGGGGGGGGGGGGGGGGGGGGGGGGGGGGGGGGGGGGGGGGGGGGGGGGGGGGGGGGGGGGGGGGGGGGGGGGGGGGGGGGGGGGGGGGGGGGGGGGGGGGGGGGGGGGGGGGGGGGGGGGGGGGGGGGGGGGGGGGGGGGGGGGGGGGGGGGGGGGGGGGGGGGGGGGGGGGGGGGGGGGGGGGGGGGGGGGGGGGGGGGGGGGGGGGGGGGGGGGGGGGGGGGGGGGGGGGGGGGGGGGGGGGGGGGGGGGGGGGGGGGGGGGGGGGGGGGGGGGGGGGGGGGGGGGGGGGGGGGGGGGGGGGGGGGGGGGGGGGGGGGGGGGGGGGGGGGGGGGGGGGGGGGGGGGGGGGGGGGGGGGGGGGGGGGGGGGGGGGGGGGGGGGGGGGGGGGGGGGGGGGGGGGGGGGGGGGGGGGGGGGGGGGGGGGGGGGGGGGGGGGGGGGGGGGGGGGGGGGGGGGGGGGGGGGGGGGGGGGGGGGGGGGGGGGGGGGGGGGGGGGGGGGGGGGGGGGGGGGGGGGGGGGGGGGGGGGGGGGGGGGGGGGGGGGGGGGGGGGGGGGGGGGGGGGGGGGGGGGGGGGGGGGGGGGGGGGGGGGGGGGGGGGGGGGGGGGGGGGGGGGGGGGGGGGGGGGGGGGGGGGGGGGGGGGGGGGGGGGGGGGGGGGGGGGGGGGGGGGGGGGGGGGGGGGGGGGGGGGGGGGGGGGGGGGGGGGGGGGGGGGGGGGGGGGGGGGGGGGGGGGGGGGGGGGGGGGGGGGGGGGGGGGGGGGGGGGGGGGGGGGGGGGGGGGGGGGGGGGGGGGGGGGGGGGGGGGGGGGGGGGGGGGGGGGGGGGGGGGGGGGGGGGGGGGGGGGGGGGGGGGGGGGGGGGGGGGGGGGGGGGGGGGGGGGGGGGGGGGGGGGGGGGGGGGGGGGGGGGGGGGGGGGGGGGGGGGGGGGGGGGGGGGGGGGGGGGGGGGGGGGGGGGGGGGGGGGGGGGGGGGGGGGGGGGGGGGGGGGGGGGGGGGGGGGGGGGGGGGGGGGGGGGGGGGGGGGGGGGGGGGGGGGGGGGGGGGGGGGGGGGGGGGGGGGGGGGGGGGGGGGGGGGGGGGGGGGGGGGGGGGGGGGGGGGGGGGGGGGGGGGGGGGGGGGGGGGGGGGGGGGGGGGGGGGGGGGGGGGGGGGGGGGGGGGGGGGGGGGGGGGGGGGGGGGGGGGGGGGGGGGGGGGGGGGGGGGGGGGGGGGGGGGGGGGGGGGGGGGGGGGGGGGGGGGGGGGGGGGGGGGGGGGGGGGGGGGGGGGGGGGGGGGGGGGGGGGGGGGGGGGGGGGGGGGGGGGGGGGGGGGGGGGGGGGGGGGGGGGGGGGGGGGGGGGGGGGGGGGGGGGGGGGGGGGGGGGGGGGGGGGGGGGGGGGGGGGGGGGGGGGGGGGGGGGGGGGGGGGGGGGGGGGGGGGGGGGGGGGGGGGGGGGGGGGGGGGGGGGGGGGGGGGGGGGGGGGGGGGGGGGGGGGGGGGGGGGGGGGGGGGGGGGGGGGGGGGGGGGGGGGGGGGGGGGGGGGGGGGGGGGGGGGGGGGGGGGGGGGGGGGGGGGGGGGGGGGGGGGGGGGGGGGGGGGGGGGGGGGGGGGGGGGGGGGGGGGGGGGGGGGGGGGGGGGGGGGGGGGGGGGGGGGGGGGGGGGGGGGGGGGGGGGGGGGGGGGGGGGGGGGGGGGGGGGGGGGGGGGGGGGGGGGGGGGGGGGGGGGGGGGGGGGGGGGGGGGGGGGGGGGGGGGGGGGGGGGGGGGGGGGGGGGGGGGGGGGGGGGGGGGGGGGGGGGGGGGGGGGGGGGGGGGGGGGGGGGGGGGGGGGGGGGGGGGGGGGGGGGGGGGGGGGGGGGGGGGGGGGGGGGGGGGGGGGGGGGGGGGGGGGGGGGGGGGGGGGGGGGGGGGGGGGGGGGGGGGGGGGGGGGGGGGGGGGGGGGGGGGGGGGGGGGGGGGGGGGGGGGGGGGGGGGGGGGGGGGGGGGGGGGGGGGGGGGGGGGGGGGGGGGGGGGGGGGGGGGGGGGGGGGGGGGGGGGGGGGGGGGGGGGGGGGGGGGGGGGGGGGGGGGGGGGGGGGGGGGGGGGGGGGGGGGGGGGGGGGGGGGGGGGGGGGGGGGGGGGGGGGGGGGGGGGGGGGGGGGGGGGGGGGGGGGGGGGGGGGGGGGGGGGGGGGGGGGGGGGGGGGGGGGGGGGGGGGGGGGGGGGGGGGGGGGGGGGGGGGGGGGGGGGGGGGGGGGGGGGGGGGGGGGGGGGGGGGGGGGGGGGGGGGGGGGGGGGGGGGGGGGGGGGGGGGGGGGGGGGGGGGGGGGGGGGGGGGGGGGGGGGGGGGGGGGGGGGGGGGGGGGGTCTCAAAATGCCAATAGCTGAATAAAGAGTCAATACTTACGACAACAGAATCAAATGCGTGTAGGAACTCCACTTGGTGGGTTACTAACAGAACTGTCTTTTCAGATAAAGCTCCCATCACATATTCCTGCAAAAGAATGATCATTAGAATTTAGAAAAATTGGAGACTCATGTAGCCAAACTGAGATGCCAACAAATAACCCCTACATTTAAAAGACTTGCAGCAGTATATGCATCAACGCAGCTGAAAGGATCATCCAAAAGATATATATCTGCATCATGATACAATGCGCGAGCTAATTGGATACGTTGCTTCTGTCCTCCACTAAGATTTAACTCCTCTTTCCCCAATTTGAGTACGGTCACCAAAAGGCAAGCTTTCAAGGTCAGAAACATATGCTATTTTCCCACAAACATGACTCTGCAATTATGTTCAGCAATGAAATTAGTACTCGAAAAAAAGTGTAACAGTCCACGCGTACAAATTACTAATATATATTGAAAGTTTCATCCCTTGGAAATCCAAATTTAGAACTCTGTTTTGCTGTCTTACAAAATATCATATACAGGTTTACTAAACATGTTAAGAGACATTACTTTAAAAATATATTAATTGAAGATATCTATGACATAAACAGTAAGTACATGCACAACAAAAAATTAACTTTTCTCCAACCTGCCTTCTCCCACTTTAGTGGAATAGGAGGGTGGTGCAACTGTTTGTTGATTGCACTAACCAAGCTAATAACAGAGTCATTGTTATAACTAAGCACTATGCATAATGTACATTTCTCATGAAAAAACAATTCCAACTAATTATAGATCAGGTACTAGAGGTTCAAGAGTTATAATAGGAAAGACATGCTGACAACCAGAAAAGCAAACAAAAAGTGACCACAGAGCGACTAGTAGGCAAACTAAGGGAAGGGAACAACCAATTCCTTAGCTCTAGCCCTTTGCTAGAGTTGACACTCAGCTCTAATCGCCTCGAAAAGCTTGTTGAGTGTCATAGGAGTTGATCCACCAATCTTTAAGGAAGCATTGCCTGTGGGGTGGGTGTGAAATTAGGAGACGAGCCCAAGAAAAAAACACTACTCCACCGGATGCCCGAAATACTGCATCGCACCAATAGGTGATCAATATTTCTCCCATGATCGTTGCACAGTGGCCAGTTGGCGTTATGACAGAGTCCACAGCTGGCTAAGCGATCAGCCATCCAGACGCATTTGCAAATCACAAGTAAAACGAAAATTTTCCAGCATAAAGGGGACCTTTGCTGGATCAACTCGGAAGGTTTCAAGGCCACCGAGGCTGCGATGCATGCGAGATAAGCAAAGCAGGTGGAGTAAGAACCTGAGGATTCCGAGAACCACGACAGACGTCAGGGGCACCAGGTTGTAAGCTTCAGCCCTCAATTTCCTCCCTGACATTAAGCAGGATGAATACAGCAACAGCAAGCGGCCTTTAGTTGTCAGTGAGCTAGTGATGATTTTGGAGAGCCACTGCAACTGTGTGTTTGTTGCGGATAGCATGAGGAATAGCGGTATAGTGGTGTGGAGCAATTGTCTCAACAGAGAAGCCATTTAACCACCTATCAATTCCTATAGTAAATGTTGTCCCAATCCCCGACGAAGATTCTTGTGGCAGCATTGAACATGGCACACTCATGCTCTAAATAAGGGATTGGAAAATGACACTAAGGAGCGGTGTGTTGCAGCCACAACCTGCGAGGACAAAAAGTTTGATGCCCATAATTTGATCCAATACTATAGACAGAACAAAATGTTATAACCTCACTCTTTAGATTACAAAAGGTAGTTTTGTTAGTATAACCCAAACACATTTACTGTAAGCTAGACTCATAGCTGCAACACAGTAGAGTAAGTAGTACACTACATGCTAACCATGTGACAATACTAAATGGATAATAAGTTGATGGTAGAAAGGGAGGTTCCAGAATAACATACATCATTATTATGATCATTGGTTAGCAAAGTAAATTAAACACAAAGCAGCAAAAATATACCATTCCTTCTGTCCTTGGGACCTCTCCCAGAATAGCTGCCAAAAGAGTGGATTTTCCTGAGCCAACCTCGCCACAGATTGCTACCTTCGTTCCTGCTTTCACCTCCAAATTAATATTCCTCAGATTTGGATTTCCTGAGCTGTCCCATGAGAAACAGCCAGATTTGAATACTATAGGATACTGACTACACACACAATGCTCCATCGAAATTTGATCCTTTGGCAGCTCAGATTCACCAAGAAAACTGCTTATCCGAGAGAATGCAACCCTTGCTTGAATTACAGAGCCAATAACGTTTGGAATATGATTGATAGGGTCCTGAACAAGGCGCAGTGCAGCTACAAAGGTGAATACATTGCTAGGATTAAGTGGGACTCCCAGAAAATAGCATGCGATAAATGTTGCCGCTGAAACAAGTGCAGGTGATGCCCAGAAGACAACACTAGTATATGCTTTTCCTAGTTGGAATGCTGACAACCATTTTAGCTCCAACTCCCTAAGATGTTCTATAACACTCTTGAAGTGGGCCTCCCATGCATAAAGCTTCAGGACCTTCATGTTCACAAGAGACTCAGACATAGCTTTCAACCTCATGTCTTGAGCTTCCATGAGTTTCTTCTGGAAATCTTGCTGTTGCCTGGCCAGAGGGGCATTCAGTAGAACAGTAAGCATTATAACAAGCACAGATGCTATTGTTGCAGGACCAACTGCGTCATATAGTACTGCCAAGGCAATGCCAAGTTGGAGGCCAGTAGTCCATGTCCGATGGAACCAGAAAGGAAACTCCCCAACCCTGTACGCATCTACTATGAGATAGTTCATTATCTCTCCAGAAGAATGTTTTATACTGGCAAAGCATGATAATTTCTGTTGCTTTCGGTAAATAGAAGCTGACAAGAGTGACCGCACTTGGATTCCCACCCTCCGTGTTTGAAAATACCACTGTCTCTGGGCTAATGACTCCAAGCATTTAGACAGAAGAAGTCCAAGTGCTATAACAACACCTTCATGCTTGAAAGCTTCTTTTCCTGAGGATACATTGATAAATTCCTTTACGAGCAACGGCCCAGAAGATAGAGTGAGTACCTTGAGCAATGCGAAGAACCCAGAAAACAGAATGTCCCTTTTGTAGCATGAAACAATTACCCAGAAAAGAGATGATTGCTTAGCATTGATTTTGTCCACAAACATTGAGTACTGAGTGCCTGCTTGATCTGCAACATCCAACGCAGGTATGTCTTTCTCTTCAAGAGGCTTTCTGAAACCCTTCTTCATCAAGGGATTCATCCACCAGAATGATATCCTGCTAAAAAATCCAGCAACCAAGAAAGGAGACGCCGATCTCTCAGAATCAAATTCATCCTGAATAGCGTCATTGTTTAGCAAGTTGTCCAAACCAGTTGCTTTGTAGGCTGCGGCAACACATTTTATTAGAAAAATGTAAACCGAAATGGTGCATATGTAGTGTTATGATCAGTAAGACAGTAACTAAATGAAGAAATGTGGATTTGATTGCTAACAGAAAAGAAAGGATCCGGAAAGGCAGCAATTCCAAGTAACGCTAGGGCTCCTTACCAAAACATGAAGAAATCTTCCGCGTCCGCACGCCAGTCCAGTGGAGGAAAGGAGGAGAAACCTTGGAATTCCAAACCTGGAGGCCGCGTGCCTCGGTGGAAGGAAGCCTGGAGGCGTGTTTGACGGCGTGGGCAAAGGTGAGTCGAGGAGGGCTTTTTGGGTACTGGTGACAGCGAATCCCTGAGGAGAAGTGGGAAGCCGCCGGGAGAACAAGGGTGCCGCGACCCGGCTGCCGGCACCTTGCCGGGGGAGCGGGATAGCACGCTCGGCATGTCATGGGGACGGGTGACGGGTTTGAGGTCTACCTGGGGCACGATATGATAGAATTAGGCATGCGCTGTGCATGGATACCCTGATTTGCAAGCTGTCCGAGGTGCTCCGCGGCAGCGCCGGCCCAGCACCACCGGCGAGCCGTCGAGGAAGGACCGACGAGAACGGAGAGTGTCGCGGAGGCTGCTGCTCTGGAGAGGAAGGGGGCTGCGCATCGTGCACGGTTTGCTGCCGGGCTTCTTGGGCAGAGATGCTGCTGGGCTTCTTGGGCCTTACTAAGATAGTACTAGCATATCGGACGGCGCCCTTTATCGGCAAAAAAAAAAAGAATTTTGCCCCGTCGTTGCTTCACTTCCGGTGTTCCCTCTGCTGGCAGCCGCACCAGCCAACCATGAAGCGCTTCTTCCAGCCCGTACTCAAGGACGGATCCCCCGCCAAGAAGAGGCCCCCCGGAGCCGCGACCTCTGACTGCGTTGATGGCCGCGCCCCCACCACGGCCGACGCCAGCGGGGACGGCCCTCCCGGCGAGGAGCCACGCAGGTTCGTCACGTGGAACGCCAACAGCCTTCTGCTCCGGATGAAGAGCGACTGGTCCGCGTTCTGTCAGTTCGTCGCCCGCGTCGACCCCGACGTCATCTGCGTCCAGGTGAGCCAAGGCAAAGAGGGATTCACTCGACTCCCTTTCTATGTGTCCGGATTTGCCTGCTACCCTAGCTAAGGGTTTGGTTTTAGCCTGCAATGCTATGTGCTGTTCGAAGGGATTTTTAGGCGAGTGTGCAGCAATGTGGCATGCAAGAGATGCCGTTGCTGGCAGGCATTTCATCTAGCACATTGGGGCGCGCACATATTACTTGCCGTTTTGTGCAAGATTAATCCAATTCTGGTAATCTAGGGTTTGACCCATCTGAAGCCGGCGTGCTGCATCCCTCGCTAGATTGATGGTGCCTATTGTCTTAGCTGCCTAGCTGATGACTGATTATGCGGACCGATGATTCCTGCTGTGCATTTTTCTGGTTGTTTGGCATGCTGCGCTATATTTGCTCATGATACATCAAGGCTATGTACCATTGAGAGTAGAGAACATGCAGTGTTGATGGTTGTAAAGGCTAGGGTGGTGTTTGCAGAGGTTGTGTTGAGCATTTTATGAAACAGACTGAATGCTATGAAAATATTCTTAAATCAGTGAACTGACATCTACTTGCCTGTTTCTTGTTATCAACTTATCCTGGATTAATGTTGGCAACATTGCGGAAAGAAAATGTGAAAACTTGTTTTTGGTCTATCTGTTACTTATGTCAGTCCTGGTGTTCCAATCCCAGTTATTTGGTTGCTCAATTAGCCACTGTCTGCTGCTACAACAAGTACTCGTACCTATACCATGTGCTGATTTGCAGCAATTGCACAATTACAACAAAATATAGGCCATACGGTGAAGTACTTCTCAAACTGAATCATTATTTGAGAAAACTTATGTTTTCTACGTTATTCTGCTGTCTGGATATGATGGATCAATTAACCCTAGCCTCTTTCTTAAATTTTAGCTCATAGTTGAAATCCAAATCCGCCTTGGGTTCTTGTTTTATTGCAGTAGAGTAGAACAGGGTTTATACTTTATACCAAACCCCACTTTTGGGTTGTAAAACTGACAGTTCAAGGTCTTTATTTCTGTTCAATTCCAATACCTTTAGTTGTTATGAGTTATGACAACTTAGCAGCCTAATAATATTATTGTTTGTCCTTTTTGGTGTTTAGTTGCCCTAGCCACAAATTGTTGTTTTGTTTTGTACTCTTAACCAGTAATCTCAACTGTTATGCTGTTCTCCTGTTAGGTTGTCTACTTTATTTTTTAGTTCAACAATCTAAGCATATTATGTATATATCAGTGAGTAGGATCTTCGCTGAACTTCTTTGCCACTTGCCAGGAAGTGCGGATGCCAGCAGCTGGTTCCAAAGGGGCACCTAAAAATCCTAGTGAGCTAAAAGACGACACAACCTCATCACGCGAAGAAAAACAGGTAATACTAAGGGAGCAGCCCTGTACCCTGTAGTTATGGAAAGTGGATCCTGTATGTCAGATCCATTGGTTCTGGCTGAAATTAAATATCTGCATTATGGATAATATGTGTAGTTCCTTGAAAAGGCTTTGTAAAAGCTCTGTTTTTGCGATACATGTGTAGTCTATTGGAAATGCTTCTTAAAAGGGTGATTTCTGATAGTTTTGCAAGAGTATATCTATTTTTGAGAAATTTACTCTAGATTATGTAAAATTGGACTTTGATTTATATCAGTTGCATCCTGAAGTGTTGCTGTGTTGTGGTGACTCTGTATTTAGCAGGAAACAGTTATGTATAAGTTTCAACTTAGTTTCTACAGCAGCTGCATTAGTTGTGCTTAACTAAGTAATTCTGCAATTACTTCTTGATGTCATGCAGACAGTGCTGCGTGCTTTGTCGAGTTCACCTTTCAAAGACTACCGTGTCTGGTGGTCCCTTTCAGATTCCAAATACGCAGGCACAGCTGTGTTTATGAAGAAGAAGTTTGTACCAAAGAAAGTGTCATTCAACTTGGATAGAACATGTAAGTTTGGTTTGGAGAGGTTGAGTAGTTGTCTCCCCTGTTACACTGTATTTTAAAATGTCCCATGCTCTACTCTAGTGGGACTTTCTGTTCGGCATGTTACAATTTTGTGATTGTGTCATAGGATTTAATTTGCTAAGGGTGGTAAGTGTTAGGAAATATGCAACTTGTATTTCCATGTGGCCATAGGCCAGTATATATACATGTACATGTGCAGTACAATATGCAGAAAACCCCTTATGTACATGTTCGTACTGCTACTACCAACCGGGGGGGGGGGGGGGGGGGGGGGGGGGGGCCCTAAAACTTAAGGTGGATCAACAACACTTAGTTTGGGCCTTCATAAAGAAACCCGCCAACTGTAACTTGGAAGGCACATCTGAAGAGCAATAAGCTAATCCTACACACCAACGCGCACAAAAAAAGCATCAACACCAATTTCACACGGCCGCGCGCAAGAGGAGCAGCTCAAGGTGTATTCACGGAAGCATGGTAATGGTGTTGCACATCCGAGGGAGCAACTAGATCATCCACTGATGAAACAATAGGGTAGTACTGATGTAACTTCCATCTCCTCTGATAGGGATTAGGCTGAAAGGTACTAGAAGGGTCAATTGATGGGCAAATTGCTTTTGAGGAGAACTACTCGAACAACAACAGGGATACCAAAGAAACTATATGGGTTCAATGTCAATGATTTTGGAAGCTATGTTTCCTATGAAGCACTATCTCCAACCTATAAAGCATTTGTTGCTTCTCTTTAGTCTGTGTCAATTCCGACTGAATGGTAGAAGACAAAGGAGGACTCAAAATGGTGTATGGCCATGGTGGAGGAGTTGGAGGCTTTGTGTAAGAACAAGACATGGGTACTAACACCTCTTCCAACAAGAAAAAAGGTAGTCAACTGCAAGTGGGTATACACTGTGAAGCAGAATGCTGAAGGAAAGATGAGACCTTTGCTCTAGTAGCGAAGATGAACACTGATGTGAAGAATGTCTTTACATCAACTTGATGTGAAGAATGCTTTCTTGCATGGGGACTTACAGGAGGAGGTCTACATGGAGATCCCACCCGGGTTCTCGACTTTTGAGACGGCTGACAAGGTATGCAGGCTAAAGAAAACTCTTTGCGACCGAAGTAGTCTCCAAGGGCTTGGTTTGACAAGTTTAGACGGGCGGTATGTGACATGGGGTATGGACAATGCAATAGTGACCATACATTGTTTTATAGACACTCTAAACGGAAACATAACCATCCTTGACGTTTATGTAGATGATATCATTGTCACTCGTGATGATGACTAGAGATAGCAAGGTTAAAGAGGTGTCTAAGGTGCCTTTGAAGTTAAAGATCATGGTCGACTCAAGTACTTGGTATAGAAGTGGCCAGGTCTAGAAAAGGAATATCTCATTATCAAAGAAAGTATACCTTGGACACCTTGTTGTAGATGTTAGAATAATCCGTGACGCATAGTCGATCATCCGAGCACCAAGCAATCGCACAAGGCACGACATCGAGATTTGTTAACGAGGTTCACCAAGCTCGGCTACATCCTTGGGTGCTCCTCCCCATGACACCCTCACAATACCGTGCACCCCGGCCACCTGGACGCCAGCACGAGCTGCTGACTCCCCCTGCGTGTCTGTGCTATTATGTTGGCATAGGTTACATCGCCAGTCTACCCCCGCATTATATAAGAGGCCTAGCATACAAGTGTCCTATCGGGACACGACTCCTACTTTATCTAGACACAGTCCAACTCAAAGTCCAACTGTAGCTTACCTTGTACACTATATTCAACACAATTACAACAAGCTCCACCTTGGCAAATATTCTCCACCACCTTGGATTCGTCCATGCGTCAAACTTTCATGTACATTGGACTTGAGTTTATCCCATGAGTACCGCCGCTACTCCCAGACTCCACGTGACTCCACCTCCAACTGTAGTCCCTTCTTTTCTTGATCACAGTCAACACTCGAGCAAAATAAAGTTCATCTTTACTATAGTTTGCGCTCCCAACTTCTGGAGTATTCATTCAACGCCACCACACATCGATCACTGATCTACATGAAAGTGAACACCTCACTTATCAGGTGTCACACATAAGAGTTACATGAACTCAACATCCTCGCTCTTTCTTGACTGCCTGTCTGAAACTTGAAGGAATTTCACCATCGTTTGTAGTCATCCTGAGTCAAATTCGCAGTTGTCTCACCACATGTCTGACTAATAGAGCCCTGGCCCGTCTTCATTTCCTGTGCTTACCGCACGCCTCGCTGCTATTATCGCGTTGAGCCTCTGCTGTCCCGGTCAAGTCTTAAAGGGTCGCGAACCAACACCACTCAACCCCTACTGCAAAGTACCACCGGTCATCGTGGACCGATGATGAGTTTCACGTTTCCATCAGACCACTGGGCCAGTCCGAACCACTTGTCGCTCGCTTTTTTCTGCTGAAATAGGCTTTGATTCTCCTGATCCTTACATCCTAGCCCCTCTATCAGCACCAAGTGAAGTCTTCATCGGACTCCAGCTCCACCTTCAACATGACTCCATGGTAGATGACCATTGGGCCAGTCCGAACCACTTGTCACTCGCTTTTTTCCGCTGAAATAGGCTTTTGATTCTCCTGGTCCTTACGTCGTAGCCCCTCTATCAGCACCAAGTGAAGTCTTCATCAGACTCTGGCTCCACCTTCAACATGACTCCATGGTAGATGATCAGGTGCCCCATCGACTTCAAGATCTCATGCATGCGCCGTCTTGAATCAACCCCGCGTCGTAGTCTTGTCGAAGCCACACAGGCCCTCAGACATGTGCCACATGTTTCCACGCCCAGAAGTCGGTCACCATCAGTAGCATGCTCCTATGTCGTCATCGCTGATCCCTCCACCATCTTCTGTTTCGACCGACATCTCCATCGATCTGTCAAGCTGTCTAGTCCGACTAGCCGACTTGTTCAGCTACACGACAAGCTCCAGGCTGCCAAATCATCCTCTGCAAATTTTCATCCATCACATGATATTTCCATCTTAGATGGTTTGACATCCTGCAACCCGTTCAAGTATCTCTGTTGTGCCAAAAAATCTTTCACCCGTGTCTGCCATAACCCGAACGTGGTATTCGTGGACACCATGGTTTTTATATGTACGGCTGACCCATGAAACATAACACTTAGCACAAAATCAAATGCTACATTGCTTTTGTCCAATGCCTTACGTCTCCCATGAACTATCCCTTGCGATTTTCGTATTCGCCAGATTGTTTTGCCTCTTGCCTGCCGTTGCAAGGACTCGGTCCTCTTTTTTTGTCCCAACCAAATCTCAGTTCTACTCTTGATTCATGCAGCGCCGGCCTCACCTGGGCTTTGGCCCTCATGGACCAGCTCGCACATGTGTCTGGCCTGGCTCAGCCTGCCCTTGGCTTCGATTTGATCTCCGAAAAGAACCATGATCTGGTCTGGATCCTGTCGTCGTTGTACACAGTTGCCTACTACAGGTGCACGCCTCACTGCCATTGCAATCGATCAATCCACCTGCTGCTCCCGATTGCCGACACGCTTGTGAGTTCCCATCGATCCAATGCTTCTCATCAACTTCGATCTTTCCAAGCATTGCTCTTGATAGTTCAACATTACACAGATCAAACCGACCTCTTCCACGATTTCCTTCGTCTCTTCCTCTAGATCAACAATCCATGACCTCAAAATAACGTAGCTCTGATACCACTTGGAAGAATAATCCGAGACGCATAGTCTATCATCCGAGGACCAAGCAATCACACGAGGCATGACACCAAGATTTGTTAACGGGGTTCACCGAACTCGGCTACATCCTCGGGGCCTGACTATGGGTGCTCCTCCCCATGACACCGTCACAATACCGCACCCGGTCACCCGGACGCCAGCACACGCTACCGTTCCCCCTGCGTGTCTGTGCTATTATGTTGGCATATGTTACATCGTGTGTCTATTCCCGCATTATATAAGAGGTCTAGGATACAGGTGTCCTATTAGGACACGACTCCTACTTTATCTAGACACGGTCCAACTCAAAGTCCAACTGTAACCTACCTTGTACAATATATTTGACACAATTCCAACAGTAGATGGTACATAGAATCTTGAGATACTTGAAAGGTACTCCTAGGAAAGGAGTGTTGTTCAAGAGTCATGGATACCTTGTTGTAGATGGTTACCGTGATGCTGATTGGGCTAGCTGCCTGGATGACAGGAGATCAACTTCAGGCCATTGTGTTTTTGTAGGAGGAAATCTAGTGTCTTGGAGAAGCAAGAAACAACTTGTTGTTACTGCGGAGGCTGAATACATAGCCATGTCTCAGGGACCGAGTGAGTTGTTATGGATGAGGAACCTATTAGAAGGGCTTAAGATATTGAAGACCAGTTGCATGAATGAACCTATTAGAAGGTGTGACAACAAGTCGGCAATCAATGCAGCAAACCCCCCAGTCCAACATGATAGAACCAAACATTTGGAGCTAGACAAATTATTTATCAAAGAAAAGCTAGATGCTGGGATTATCAAGATAGAGCATATGAGTTCATGGCAACAAATTACAGATTGCTTGAAAGGACTGGGAACCAGAGAATGCAACCTAGCATGTGACAAGATGGGAATGATAGATATCTATCACCTCTCTTGAGGGGGAGTATTGTATGTGTGGCCCATCTATACTGGCCCATGAGGCCCAGGCCCATACCGGTCAAGTGGCCTAGATATGGAGCGCTCGTACTGTCTGTGTGCGCCGCCAGAGCCATCGAAGGTTCGTCTCCACACCCACAGATTGGCTAGGTTCAAAGGGGATCTTATCCTCCTAATCACTTAGAGGGGCCTCCTGGTGCAGGAGATGTGGGGCTGCGGTGCTGTTGGTCTGCCCTGACATGATAAACAAAGTGGTCATTTTGAATTTTTGCGTGCTTTCTGGAATTAAATTTTGCAGAAACTATTATTCTTTCTGAAAGTATAGTATTTTACCTGTTTCAGCTTCTAAGCATGATGCAGACGGCCGTGTCATCATTGTGGAATTTGAATCATTCTTGTTACTAAACACATATGCTCCAAACAACGGGTGGAAAGAGGAGGAAAATTCATTTCAAAGAAGAAGAAAGTGGGATAAAAGAATGTTGGAGTTTGTTCAACAAGTAGACAAACCCTTAATCTGGTGCGGAGATCTGAACGTTAGGTAATTAAGAACCTATTGCTGATTCTTTTATGTTGTTATTATATATGCCTTCCTCTTGCATGAAATTACTATTTAATATTTATTGATAAGTCAATTTGGTCTTCTGGAAACCATATAGATTAATAAAACATTGTAGTTGTGGATTTGCATTTTATGTGGCCAACCCAAACTTCATAATTAGGGCACATCCATGTGATCTACTGGCAAACACAAGGCTGTGGTCTATGGGGTCTTGGATTTAAATCCCCACTCCTTAATGATAAGTAGTTCCTCCTGCATATTATCAGTGATCCCCAATAATTACAAGATGCACTTCAAGTAAATCTGTTTTGAGCAGAAAAATCGTAAGGTAAGGGAGAGAAATTTTATTACTTTATGTGGCCATCCTTGAGGAATTCATGTTCTCTATACAAGATATAGATGGAATGAGCCTCTTGTAAATTTTTCACAAACCAACCCCCTGTAACCTTGTTTTTGAAATCTTTCAGTCATGACGAAATCGATGTCAGCCATCCTGATTTTTTTAGCGATGCTAAGCTCAATGGATATATCCCTCCAAATAAAGAGGTATTATTTACTTTAAAGATGCAATTCTGTGTTATTCTTGTAAATCCAGTTCATGTTCCCCAAAACTCAAGTGTTGGAAACAACATTTATCATGCCATAATCCCTTGTTCATCCTTCGACTCTCACCTGTATGCTGCTGCTGCTTATCAAGCAAATCCAAATGGGTCAGCTATTCCTAGGTGTGCATTTTTATAGGATGATTTGGCCCATATGGCCCATCTAGTCTAATGTCTATCTTGTGAGGATAGCCAAATTCTCTCCTCTCTATCTTACACTTATTGTAAATTTAGCGAATGCTTATTTTATCCTTTTTAAGTACTATGCTTCCTCTTTTGGATTTGAAAATCACACCTTGAAATTGGCCTATTAAAGTTAATTTTATCAAATTAAAGTGTATATTCTAGCAATGGCAGCAAATAGGCTAGCTTCAAGAATTAGCTGCTTCAGTTACACATGTGTGGCAAGCTTGTGAAACCTTTCAATCTTATGCAAATAGGCTAACATTCATTGGGTGTTGGCCATAGTTATAAATTTGTTGGTCATGATGTGTGTGCTCTTTTATTCATTATTTAATATATACTTTATATGACTGTAAGATTGTCTTTAGTGAAAATAAACAATAAGAGTTGTGTTTTTTCAAACACTCCATACTGAGACCTATCTGTTTCTCACAAAGGCATAATTTGGCAACTTAAGGGGCTAATGCAGCAGAAAAAGGCAATAGCAAACAGAGCCTCACACCCTTAACAGATTTTCAATGTCTGGCCTGACAGCCTATCTTAAATGCATCTTTCAGTTTTACACTTCTACTGGACGACTAGTACCCTGTTACTTATGTATCTGTTTGTCTATGTGTTAATGCAAAGGAATGTCTTATCTATTCTACAGGACTGTGGACAGCCAGGATTCACCCTTGCAGAGAGACAGCGTTTTGGCAATATATTGTCGCAGTAGGTGTAAACTAATACTCCCTCCGTCCCATAATATAAGAGTGTTTTTGACACTTAGTGTAGTGTCAAAAACGCTCTTATATTATGGGACAAAGGGAATATATTTCAGCATTCTTCCTTTTTTGATAGAGCACTCCCCCATTTCTCAAATGGAGGCCATCCTTGAACAAATGCATGCAACCTTTTAATTTAGTTTGCATGCTTAATCTACCTTAACCATCACCATTTGCTCTCAACTGATGCCCCACGTTGATATATAGCTGGAGCGTATTAACATCTCTATTTAGACCCAAGCAACAAAAACGTGCCATGATGAGCATCTGAAATGTGAATCTTGTGGAATTGTGATCATGGAAACATAAAAAGATTATTGTTTCAATGCTGAGTAAGGTAAATGTTCAACATGACTGGGGGCAGTGACAAGTTCTCATATCATCATATAGATATTGCTGGTACAACCCCTAAGTTTGTTTGTAAGTACTTTACTGGTCATTGTAAATTCAAAATGGACCAAGGTTCTTTGCACAAACAAAAAGGATGAAGTTCAAACTAGCTGGAACAAGTACTGGCATCTTTGTCTGGACTTTCTACAGGACAGTCCTGAAAAACATAACTATAAACCAATGAATGGTAAATAAGATATTTTGGTGGAAATCTAGAAGGCTAAAGTTGGTTGCATAGAAGCATTAATCTTTATAGTCTTGAATACCACCTTATGCTTATGGACTAACATTTGGATATATAGGGGAAAGCTGGTAGATGCTTACAGATACCTGCATAAAGAAAAAGACATGGAGTGTGGCTTCTCTTGGTCTGGGAATCCAATTGGGAAGTAAGAAATATTTCCATGATTGTATTACTTCTAGATTATTAATTATAGTGTTCAGTTGCTTATCAAAATTTGTCCCTGCATTATTGAAGCATATCTGCTATTCCTTTTTATGTCTGGGATGGGTTATTTGATCCCTATTGTATAGATATATGGTTACTTTGTAAGCATGTGGTCCTCTAATGTTTACTGTTAACAAATTGTCCCCCATCTCAGCAATCTGATTTTATTTCAGGCACTTATAAAAGAAATTAGCAGCATGAATTTGATTATTAATGTTCTGCTGATAAGCAATGTTCTTTCGTAATTACTACATATGACAGCTAATGCTGGAGTGTACGTATTTCATCTTTTTCTATATGGACTGATGTATTGCTTAATATTTCTCCAGGTACCGAGGGAGGAGAATGCGGATTGATTATTTTGTTGTTTCAGAAGGGTTGAAGGACAGAATTGTTTCATGTGAAATGCATGGTCATGGAATTGAACTGGAAGGTTTGTATTGCACAACTTTCTTTGCTTGATGATAAATTAGATAACTGTGATATATTACCTTTGGTCTTTCTGAAATTCTAATTTTATTTGCCTATCATCAGCTGCAAATAACTAAGGGGGTTGGACCATGTGTTGGCTGTATATATTCAATGTTAAATAAAGAAAATTAGAGTTGTGTATGTAATTTGCTTGTGAGATAACGTGGAGGGATAAAAAACGGCTACAAATAGATTTGCAACTGCCCTAAGCTGCTACCGGTTCAATTCCTTATTGATTTATTGTCTGTTCATCGTATGTGCACCTGAAAAAAAGATGATGCATTTCATGCTGGAGTTCTGACAATATGTACCCAAGTGCATACTTATCTCTCGACATAATCATATCAAGTTCCCAACGGTGTTCATGTAATCCGTAATCATTCTAAAAGATGTAACAGGTTCAGTTATTTATTAATGTTTGCTTGGCACCTAAGACCATATAGTTTATTGTGGCATTAGTATGTCTAACTGTTTCTCATGTCAAAAATGAAAACAAAAGAGTCAATGGTGACATGAATCTCATGCGAGGTGTCTGTGTGTTTGCCTTGATTCAATTTGTGGACTTTCATGATGGCAGGATTTTATGGAAGTGATCACTGTCCTGTTTCACTTGAGCTCTCCAAAGAAGCAGCGGAAGCACCAGAATCGAAGAGCTCCGGCTAACTTCTATGTTTTTCTCTGAACCGGACACCATGGATTATTAGATTATTAGGTCAGTTGAAGCGCTTGGCCTATCATGAGCTATTTAAACATTTTTTATGACCTGTAGGCCAATACTGCGGTGCACCCTCTAGTCCGGATCTGGATTGGAATTAGAGTTCAGCACTTACTGTGATCAGCTATTGGTATCTAAGTTCAGATTTCTTAAGAGTTGTTCCACTTATGACTGGCTTTTACAATTTCAGAAGAAACCAGATGCGAGCTCTAGGGCAACAGTATGCTCCCTCTATTTCTTAATAGTATATAGATCGTGTTTTGCAGTGCAGGCAGCCAATTTTCTTAAGCAAGATCTACATTCGTTGCATGAAAATAACTTGGGGATTATGACCCAAATACAATAGGGTAGAGATTGCCCAAGGAAATAGTGTTGACGGTTAATACACTACTGATCTTACGATCTACATGGAGTCGTGGAAGAATGTAGAAGGATGGGTGGTGTTTGAAGGGTCCTCGTCATCAATGAAGGTGATGTGATGGTTTTACTCAGATTTAGACCCTCGGATGGTTAATAGCCCTACGTCCTACCTATCTATCTTTATTGATCACAAATGTTGAACTCATATCTACAGAGCTAGTTTATGACTGCATACTTTTTGCATAGCTTGGTCTTTTGTAGAGACTCACTTTTAGTTTATATGGGTAAACAAGAGCTGATAGTTCGGTATCTATTTTGGAGATATGGTACAATCAGGTTGCGAGTACGGGGAGCATATCTGCAGACAGCATAGCACACACACGTCCTTATCCTCTTTGAGTGTCTACTTGAGCATAGGTGGGGCGCAAAAACATTTGGAGTCCTTAGACGTTCTTTAGAGTGATTCGGTTACGACACATCTACATGGCATCCTCCTTTGAGTAGGCATCCTTGCTCACCACCAAGCCCCCGCCAGTACGTGAAATGAGGTTGTGACTTATTTCTCATGGGAGTCGGGAGAGTTATCTTCCAACTAGACCCATGAAGGAGTCGGGAAAGTATCTTCCAACTAGAGCCTTTTCCCGGCTATGTCACTGGGCGCATCGACACCCGAGCCTCGCCGCCGCCAACGACGTGCCTCCACTGAGCTCTGTGACCCCTTGATCTGCGCACCTTGTCCATCTCACTCACCGTGATCATGCGCATCTACCTTTTGGTTTGTCCAAATTGGCTTAGAAATGTGCACGTGGTCGACACCCGAACACAACCGCCGCCGTGCGCAACTCTAGTGAACTGTCACCGCTGTCTCCGTTGACCCCCAGGGCCAGCGTGACCACCAAGAGCTTCGCCGTCACCTTCCGAACCCCGTGAACCACCTCGCCGTCGCCAAGGGCCCTAGGAACATCGAGTTCATCCCCATCCATAGCCGCGCCGCCGTCCCCGACGATCCGGCGACAACTCCGACGACCAAGCCGCCCCGGTGAGCCTCAGATCTGTCCTCAGTTGTTAGATCTCGAAGCGTTAGATTAGACGACTTAACCGAGTCGGTATGTTTAGATCTCAACCGTCTAGATCACTTTAAATCCAGCAGCCACGTTATATTGAAGTGCCGAAACGGTATCAACTAATCATAGAGCACCAGGTGTCCTGGAATTTTAATCATACAATTAATTCAATAAATGGCAGATTTGCAGAAAAGCCCATAAAACTGCAGAACATCGTAACTTTTTACTTGTAAGTCCAAAATTGATGAATCTTTTTGTAAAATGATTCTTACAGAATAACCTTTATGTTGAAATTATAAAAGCACAAATTTGGATAGTTTAAAAATCAAATGCAAATGGAACTAATTCGAACTTAAAATACGACTTAACTTGCAAATTATAAATCCAAACTAAATGATTCTTTTTGCAGAATAATTCTAGTGAAACACACTATCAACCAAACTTACTGTAGAATATTTAGTCTTTATTATGCATATTATCATGACATAGATAAAGCTCACATTCTGTGGGTAATCCATGGAAACATGTTGCTCATAAACAAAGGAAAGCCACCCACGATGAGAAATATTTCATATAGCTTGCTTAACTTCTTTGCTGTATTTGGCATTTGCTCCAAGGGGGCAACGAGTCATCTATCTATTTTATAAAATGACATGTGTTTATGCATAAGCATGAGATCTTTATTCTTGCCCACGCATAAATTGATGCAAGTAGAAACGCTTATCGTTATTTACTGTTAGTGAATACAACGCAAATACAAACGCAATATGAACATGGTCATTTGCAGATAATTCAGAAAAAAAAAACATTCTTCAAATAGTATGTGACGAATTGCATGGCGAACTTGAACAGACGAGTGGCACCAACTAATTACACGATGAACCCTAAGAAATATTAAATGATTCGGCTAATGCAGAAAAGCGGCATGGGCAATGCCACGTCGTCGCCTCAGCCATCGTCGTCGTCGTCTTCGCCCCTCTTCCTCCTCCTCAATGAATCTTTGCATGTCTTTGGCTCTCGGTGTTGGAGCTCTATCCACTGCTTATAGGTATGGAAACAAATGTATGTATCATATGTTGTGTACTTGATGTGATCTTCATCTACTGTATCATATGTTGCATAATTATGTGATCTTCATCTATTGTCTTCCGCTCCCATGCTTGATGAAATGAAAACCGAGGTTTCTCCTGCTCACAGTACGAGCGACAAATCATGTCTTCTGCCAGGTTTATGAGTGAAGGCTGATCGGAGGACGCCTTGACTTCCCTCTGCAGGTCGAAGTGCTTGGTCACATGTCGGCATTGGATATGTGGTAGACCAAGCAGAAGTCATCTACACAAATATGGAGCATGGCGTTCTTTTCTTTTCCTCCGGTTGTGGTGTACTCGACATCTAGCCCAGCAACCCTAAAACCGCTCTTGTTGAATAGCGAACCGAAGTGGCAAAGGCAAGTGCATTGAATAGGGCCTACCCCGACGACACCCAGCAGCGAATTCGGGCCAGGCCCGGGGGCTCCTGTCGGTGCAACAAACCCTGGGTCTGTTGCCCAGACCGTGCACATGCCTAGAAGAGCAAGGTTGCAACACCCGAAGCAAGATCGAGTTGAAGAGATAGCTCTTTGAGGAATCAAAGGGCAGATCAAGAAGACCAAGACAAGCTAAATGAGCAAGACACCATTAAGGGAAAACCTCCCTTGCTGGGCAGGCGAGCCTGGCGAGGTCGGGGTGGCCCCGAAAGCAAGTCTCAAGACCGTCCCGGCAGGCCTGCCGGGCATAACGAAGGCACACTACCCCGCCAAGGCTCCACCGCTCCACCTCACAGCGACGCAAGTCGTCAATCGGTGCGGTGTCAAGCCCCCAAGTGACTAAGTGGTTGTTATCTAGCACGTGGCGGCCATTTCCTATGAAAATCACCTCCAAATGACACCCGTCCAGGGACGTGTCAAGCAGACAGACGAGAAGGTGGCCAAGCAGCCCGGCAAGGCTTGCCGGGCATGCCACGATGTGACACTAAGCAGCGCATTTAATGCGCTCTGCTCTGTCTGCAGAGTTTGGTATGATAGCACTATTTGCTATCTAATCAGTACGCAATGACTGATTTGCCACTGTGGTAACCCCTTGATCTATAAAAGGAGGGCCATGGCAACCATAGAAAGGATTCGGACCCTGTACTTTCGTACGCGCGTAGCTGCTCTCGTCCCGAAGCAACCCTGCTGGGCTAGAGCACTGTGTTTCCACCACGATACACCATCAATCCACCAAAGCAGGAGTAGGGTTTTACTCCTCGCGGCGGCCCGAACCTGGGTAAAACTGCCCGTGTGATCTCTGTCGTGCTGCGCTGCGATTCTTCGCTCTTTGTGCAATGTGCTCATCCCCCTTGCCGAACCACAAGGGGCTGATGGCCCCATAGGCGGCCGTGGTTTCCCACGACATCTTTGGCGCGCCAGGTAGAAGGAAGCGCTTGCGCGAACCCGAGAAGTGTACACTGCGCGTCATCTTCATCATCTTCTTCATCGATGGCTCCATCGTCCATGGCGACCAAGAAGAAGCCCAGTGCCACAGCCCATCCATCAACTTCGAAGGCCCCATCGCACGCGGCCGCCGACGCCGCGGGGCTACGGGGACGCACGGAGACCTGGACGCTGCGGGGGACGTGGTCGGCGCAGGCGGCATCGTCACCACCTCCCCTGCGGCCAAAACGAGGGCGGAAGGCACCGGAGAAGGACAGCACCAACAGCATCCCGGCGGCCACGCTCCGCGAGGTACGGGTGGAGAACTCATTCCGTCTGCACCTCTCCGCCCGGCCGAGGGGCACAGCCGCAGTGGTGGCACTCGCTCTGGGGCGAATCGCAACTCTCCGGTCGCTCCCGCTCCGGGCGCGGCCGCAGGGCATGCGCCACCCCCGGAACAAGCTGATCCAGCCGCTGCGCCGAACGGAGCCGCTGGCCCTCAAGCGCCTCCACCTCGTCCCCACACCACCCTGGCGACGGGCTCACGACGATGAGGACACGGCGCAACTACTTCAGGCACCGTAAGGAGCCAGGCGACGCTACGGTCTGCGTCGTCATCCATGCCAAGCACCGCTTCGGAGGCCATGGCGCGGGCCCAGCTGCTGCTGAGCTCTGGGGCGAATCGCAACTCTCCGGTCGCTCCCGCTCCGGGCGCGGCCGCAGGGCATGCGCCACCCCCGGAACAAGCTGATCCAGCCGCTGCGCCGAACGGAGCCGCTGGCCCTCAAGCGC
>JAAAWM010010039.1:5000-32967 GCA_036873465.1 Thinopyrum obtusiflorum
GGGGGGGGGGGGGGGGGGGGGGGGGGGGGGGGGGGGGGGGGGGGGGGGGGGGGGGGGGGGGGGGGGGGGGGGGGGGGGGGGGGGGGGGGGGGGGGGGGGGGGGGGGGGGGGGGGGGGGGGGGGGGGGGGGGGGGGGGGGGGGGGGGGGGGGGGGGGGGGGGGGGGGGGGGGGGGGGGGGGGGGGGGGGGGGGGGGGGGGGGGGGGGGGGGGGGGGGGGGGGGGGGGGGGGGGGGGGGGGGGGGGGGGGGGGGGGGGGGGGGGGGGGGGGGGGGGGGGGGGGGGGGGGGGGGGGGGGGGGGGGGGGGGGGGGGGGGGGGGGGGGGGGGGGGGGGGGGGGGGGGGGGGGGGGGGGGGGGGGGGGGGGGGGGGGGGGGGGGGGGGGGGGGGGGGGGGGGGGGGGGGGGGGGGGGGGGGGGGGGGGGGGGGGGGGGGGGGGGGGGGGGGGGGGGGGGGGGGGGGGGGGGGGGGGGGGGGGGGGGGGGGGGGGGGGGGGGGGGGGGGGGGGGGGGGGGGGGGGGGGGGGGGGGGGGGGGGGGGGGGGGGGGGGGGGGGGGGGGGGGGGGGGGGGGGGGGGGGGGGGGGGGGGGGGGGGGGGGGGGGGGGGGGGGGGGGGGGGGGGGGGGGGGGGGGGGGGGGGGGGGGGGGGGGGGGGGGGGGGGGGGGGGGGGGGGGGGGGGGGGGGGGGGGGGGGGGGGGGGGGGGGGGGGGGGGGGGGGGGGGGGGGGGGGGGGGGGGGGGGGGGGGGGGGGGGGGGGGGGGGGGGGGGGGGGGGGGGGGGGGGGGGGGGGGGGGGGGGGGGGGGGGGGGGGGGGGGGGGGGGGGGGGGGGGGGGGGGGGGGGGGGGGGGGGGGGGGGGGGGGGGGGGGGGGGGGGGGGGGGGGGGGGGGGGGGGGGGGGGGGGGGGGGGGGGGGGGGGGGGGGGGGGGGGGGGGGGGGGGGGGGGGGGGGGGGGGGGGGGGGGGGGGGGGGGGGGGGGGGGGGGGGGGGGGGGGGGGGGGGGGGGGGGGGGGGGGGGGGGGGGGGGGGGGGGGGGGGGGGGGGGGGGGGGGGGGGGGGGGGGGGGGGGGGGGGGGGGGGGGGGGGGGGGGGGGGGGGGGGGGGGGGGGGGGGGGGGGGGGGGGGGGGGGGGGGGGGGGGGGGGGGGGGGGGGGGGGGGGGGGGGGGGGGGGGGGGGGGGGGGGGGGGGGGGGGGGGGGGGGGGGGGGGGGGGGGGGGGGGGGGGGGGGGGGGGGGGGGGGGGGGGGGGGGGGGGGGGGGGGGGGGGGGGGGGGGGGGGGGGGGGGGGGGGGGGGGGGGGGGGGGGGGGGGGGGGGGGGGGGGGGGGGGGGGGGGGGGGGGGGGGGGGGGGGGGGGGGGGGGGGGGGGGGGGGGGGGGGGGGGGGGGGGGGGGGGGGGGGGGGGGGGGGGGGGGGGGGGGGGGGGGGGGGGGGGGGGGGGGGGGG
Source organism: Thinopyrum obtusiflorum (assembly GCA_036873465.1). Lineage (NCBI taxonomy): Eukaryota > Viridiplantae > Streptophyta > Magnoliopsida > Poales > Poaceae > Thinopyrum > Thinopyrum obtusiflorum. The sequence continues at coordinate 6,444 of JAAAWM010010039.1, forward strand.
GGGGGGGGGGGGGGGGGGGGGGGGGGGGGGGGGGGGGGGGGGGGGGGGGGGGGGGGGGGGGGGGGGGGGGGGGGGGGGGGGGGGGGGGGGGGGGGGGGGGGGGGGGGGGGGGGGGGGGGGGGGGGGGGGGGGGGGGGGGGGGGGGGGGGGGGGGGGGGGGGGGGGGGGGGGGGGGTGTAACAGATGAGTTCTCGTCCGAAACCCCAATACTCCTAAAGAGATTGTCCAGTTTGTACACGAGGTGCGTCCAATTTTCGCCGTGACCCTCTCTACTCTTTTGCACATGCTACGCGGGCGAAACGATGATACCATGCCAAGTTCCAACATTTTCAGAGTTCATTTTGTAGTGACTTTCAATTTCACCGTCATTTAGCTCCCTAAACAAATAGGTAAATGACTGAAAAACAGCAAATGATTTCAGAACGTGTTGCAAATTGATGATGTCTCTTTGAATGATGCATACTGAATGCAAAAATATGTTGGAGTTCAAATAAGTTTAAAAAACATTGAAGTGCCCGTGTAACAGATGAGTTCTCGTCCGAAACCCTGATACTCCGAAAGAGATTGTCCAGCTTGTACACGAGGCGCGTCCAGTTTTCGCCGTGACCCTCTCTACTCTTTTGCACATGCTAAGCGCAAAAATAGGCTGGAGTTCAAATAAGTTTAATAAACATTGAAGTGCCCGTGTAACTGATGAGTTCTTGTCTGAAACCCTGATACTCCGAAAGAGATTGTCCAGTTTGTACACGAGGTGCGTCCAGTTTTCGCCGTGACCCTCTCTACTCTTTTGCACATGCTATGCGGGCGAAACGATGATACCATGCCAAGTTCCAACATTTTCAGAGTTCATTTTGTAGTGATTTTCAATTTCACCGTCATTTAGCTCCCTAAACAAATCGGTAACTCACTGAAAAACAGCAAATGATGTCAGAACGTGTTGGAAATTGATGACGTCTCTTTGAATGATGCATACTGAACGCAAAAATAGGCTGGAGTTCAAATAAGTTTAAAAAACATTGAAGTGCCCGTGTATCAGAAGAGTTATCGTCCGAAACCCTGATACTCCGAAAGAGATTGTCCAGTTTGTACACCAGGTGCGTCCAGTTTTCGCCGTGAACCTCTCTACTCTTTTACACATGCTATGTGGGCGAAATGATGATACCATGCCAAGTTCCAACATTTTCAGAGTTCATTTTGTAGTGATTTTCAATTTCACCTTCATTCAGCTCCCTAAACAAATCGGTAAATGACTGAAAATAGCAAATGATGTCAGAACGTGTTGGAAATTGATGACGTCACTTTGAATGATGCATACTGAACGCAAAATTAGGCTGGAGTTCAAATAAGTTTAAAAAACATTGAAGTGCCCGTGTAACAGATGAGTTCTCGTCCGAAACCCCAATACTCCTAAAGAGATTGTCCAGTTTGTACACGAGGTGCGTCCAATTTTCGCCGTGCCGTGACCCTCTCTACTCTTTCGCACATGCTATGCGAGTGAAATGATGATACCATTGTAAGTTTCAACATTTTCAGAGTTTATTTTGTAGTGATTTTCAATTTCACGGTCATTTAGCTCTCTAACAATTAGGTAAATGACTGAAAAACAACAAATAATGTCAGAACATGTTGGAAATTGATGATGTCGCTTTCAATGCTGCATACTGAACACAAAAGAAGTCCGGAGTTCAAATAAATTTAAAAAACATTGAAGTGCCTGTGTAATAGGCCAAGTTTCAACATTTTCAGAGTTCATTTTGTAGTGATTTTCAATTTCACGGTCATTTAGCTCTCTAACAATTAGGTAAATGACTGAAAAACAACAAAAGATGTCAGAACATGTTGGAAATTGATGACGTCGCCTTGCATGCTGCATACTGAACAAAAAGAAGTCCGGAGTTCAAATAAGTTTAAAAAAACATTAAAGTGCCCGTGTAACAGATGAGTTCTCGTCCGAAACCCTGATACTCCGAAAGAGATTGTCCAGTTTGTACACGAAGTGCGTCCAGTTTTTGCCGTGACTCTTTCTACTCTTTCGCACATGCTATGCGGGTGAAATGACGATACCATGTCAAGTTTCAACATTTTCAGAGTTCATTTTGTAGTGATTTTCAATTTCACGGTCATTTAGCTCTCTAACAATTAGGTAAATGACTGAAAAACAACAAAAGATGTCAGAACATGTTGGAAATTGATGATGTCGCTTTGAATGCTGCATACTGAACATAAAAAAAGTCCAGAGTTCAAATAAGTTTAAAAAACATTGAAGTGCCCGTGTAACAGATGAGTTCTCCCCCCCCCCCCCCCCCCCCCCCCCCCCCCCCCCCCCCCCCCCCCCCCCCCCCCCCCCCCCCCCCCCCCCCCCCCCCCCCCCCCCCCCCCCCCCCCCCCCCCCCCCCCCCCCCCCCCCCCCCCCCCCCCCCCCCCCCCCCCCCCCCCCCCCCCCCCCCCCCCCCCCCCCCCCCCCCCCCCCCCCCCCCCCCCCCCCCCCCCCCCCCCCCCCCCCCCCCCCCCCCCCCCCCCCCCCCCCCCCCCCCCCCCCCCCCCCCCCCCCCCCCCCCCCCCCCCCCCCCCCCCCCCCCCCCCCCCCCCCCCCCCCCCCCCCCCCCCCCCCCCCCCCCCCCCCCCCCCCCCCCCCCCCCCCCCCCCCCCCCCCCCCCCCCCCCCCCCCCCCCCCCCCCCCCCCCCCCCCCCCCCCCCCCCCCCCCCCCCCCCCCCCCCCCCCCCCCCCCCCCCCCCCCCCCCCCCCCCCCCCCCCCCCCCCCCCCCCCCCCCCCCCCCCCCCCCCCCCCCCCCCCCCCCCCCCCCCCCCCCCCCCCCCCCCCCCCCCCCCCCCCCCCCCCCCCCCCCCCCCCCCCCCCCCCCCCCCCCCCCCCCCCCCCCCCCCCCCCCCCCCCCCCCCCCCCCCCCCCCCCCCCCCCCCCCCCCCCCCCCCCCCCCCCCCCCCCCCCCCCCCCCCCCCCCCCCCCCCCCCCCCCCCCCCCCCCCCCCCCCCCCCCCCCCCCCCCCCCCCCCCCCCCCCCCCCCCCCCCCCCCCCCCCCCCCCCCCCCCCCCCCCCCCCCCCCCCCCCCCCCCCCCCCCCCCCCCCCCCCCCCCCCCCCCCCCCCCCCCCCCCCCCCCCCCCCCCCCCCCCCCCCCCCCCCCCCCCCCCCCCCCCCCCCCCCCCCCCCCCCCCCCCCCCCCCCCCCCCCCCCCCCCCCCCCCCCCCCCCCCCCCCCCCCCCCCCCCCCCCCCCCCCCCCCCCCCCCCCCCCCCCCCCCCCCCCCCCCCCCCCCCCCCCCCCCCCCCCCCCCCCCCCCCCCCCCCCCCCCCCCCCCCCCCCCCCCCCCCCCCCCCCCCCCCCCCCCCCCCCCCCCCCCCCCCCCCCCCCCCCCCCCCCCCCCCCCCCCCCCCCCCCCCCCCCCCCCCCCCCCCCCCCCCCCCCCCCCCCCCCCCCCCCCCCCCCCCCCCCCCCCCCCCCCCCCCCCCCCCCCCCCCCCCCCCCCCCCCCCCCCCCCCCCCCCCCCCCCCCCCCCCCCCCCCCCCCCCCCCCCCCCCCCCCCCCCCCCCCCCCCCCCCCCCCCCCCCCCCCCCCCCCCCCCCCCCCCCCCCCCCCCCCCCCCCCCCCCCCCCCCCCCCCCCCCCCCCCCCCCCCCCCCCCCCCCCCCCCCCCCCCCCCCCCCCCCCCCCCCCCCCCCCCCCCCCCCCCCCCCCCCCCCCCCCCCCCCCCCCCCCCCCCCCCCCCCCCCCCCCCCCCCCCCCCCCCCCCCCCCCCCCCCCCCCCCCCCCCCCCCCCCCCCCCCCCCCCCCCCCCCCCCCCCCCCCCCCCCCCCCCCCCCCCCCCCCCCCCCCCCCCCCCCCCCCCCCCCCCCCCCCCCCCCCCCCCCCCCCCCCCCCCCCCCCCCCCCCCCCCCCCCCCCCCCCCCCCCCCCCCCCCCCCCCCCCCCCCCCCCCCCCCCCCCCCCCCCCCCCCCCCCCCCCCCCCCCCCCCCCCCCCCCCCCCCCCCCCCCCCCCCCCCCCCCCCCCCCCCCCCCCCCCCCCCCCCCCCCCCCCCCCCCCCCCCCCCCCCCCCCCCCCCCCCCCCCCCCCCCCCCCCCCCCCCCCCCCCCCCCCCCCCCCCCCCCCCCCCCCCCCCCCCCCCCCCCCCCCCCCCCCCCCCCCCCCCCCCCCCCCCCCCCCCCCCCCCCCCCCCCCCCCCCCCCCCCCCCCCCCCCCCCCCCCCCCCCCCCCCCCCCCCCCCCCCCCCCCCCCCCCCCCCCCCCCCCCCCCCCCCCCCCCCCCCCCCCCCCCCCCCCCCCCCCCCCCCCCCCCCCCCCCCCCCCCCCCCCCCCCCCCCCCCCCCCCCCCCCCCCCCCCCCCCCCCCCCCCCCCCCCCCCCCCCCCCCCCCCCCCCCCCCCCCCCCCCCCCCCCCCCCCCCCCCCCCCCCCCCCCCCCCCCCCCCCCCCCCCCCCCCCCCCCCCCCCCCCCCCCCCCCCCCCCCCCCCCCCCCCCCCCCCCCCCCCCCCCCCCCCCCCCCCCCCCCCCCCCCCCCCCCCCCCCCCCCCCCCCCCCCCCCCCCCCCCCCCCCCCCCCCCCCCCCCCCCCCCCCCCCCCCCCCCCCCCCCCCCCCCCCCCCCCCCCCCCCCCCCCCCCCCCCCCCCCCCCCCCCCCCCCCCCCCCCCCCCCCCCCCCCCCCCCCCCCCCCCCCCCCCCCCCCCCCCCCCCCCCCCCCCCCCCCCCCCCCCCCCCCCCCCCCCCCCCCCCCCCCCCCCCCCCCCCCCCCCCCCCCCCCCCCCCCCCCCCCCCCCCCCCCCCCCCCCCCCCCCCCCCCCCCCCCCCCCCCCCCCCCCCCCCCCCCCCCCCCCCCCCCCCCCCCCCCCCCCCCCCCCCCCCCCCCCCCCCCCCCCCCCCCGCATAGCATGTGCAAAAGAGTAGAGAGGGTCACGGCAAAAACTGGACGCACGTCGTGCACAAACTAGACAATCTCTTTCGGAGTATCAGGGTTTCGGACGAGAACTCATCTGTTACACGGGCACTCCATTTTTTTAAACTTATTTGAACTCCAGACTTTTTTTGCATTCCGTATGCACCATTCAAAGCGACGTCATCAATTTTCAACACTTTCTGACATCATTTGCTGTTTTTCAGTCATTTACCGATTTGTTTAGAGAGCTAAATGACCGTGAAATTGAAAATCACTACAAAATGAACTCTGAAAATGTTGAAACTAGGCATGGTATCATCATTTCACCCGCATAGCATGTCCAAATGAGTAGAGAGGGTCACGGCAAAAACTGGACGCACTTCGTGTACAAACTGGACAATCTCTTTCGAAGTATCAGGGTTTCGGACGAGAACTCATCTGTTACACGGGCACTTCATTTTTTTAAACTTATTTGAACTCCAGACTTTTTTTGCGTTTAGTATGCAGCATTCAAAGCGATGTCATCAATTTTCAACACTTTCTGACATCATTTGCTATTTTTCAGTCATTTACCGATTTGTTTAGAGAGCTAAATGACCATGAAATTGAAAATAACTACAAAATGAACTCTGAAAATGTTGAAACTTGGCACGGTATCATCATTTCACCTGCAGAGCATGTGCAAAAGAGTAGTGAGGGTCACGGCAAAAACTGGACGCACTTCATGCACAAACTGGACAATCTTTTCGGGGTATCAGGGTTTCGGACGAGAACTCATCTGTTACACGGGCACTTCATTTTTTTAATCTTATTTGAACTCTAGACTTTTTTTGCATTCCGTATGCACCATTCAAAGCGATGTCATCAATTTTCAACACTTTCTGACATCATTTGCTATTTTTCAGTCATTTACCGATTTGTTTAGAGAGCTAAATGACCGTGAAATTGAAAATCACTACAAAATGAACTCTGAAAATGTTGAAACTTGGCATGGTATCATCATTTCACGCGCATAGCATGTGCAAAAGAGTAGAGAGGGTCACGGCAAAAACTGGACGCACTTCGTGCACAAATTGGACAATCTCTTTCGGAGTATCAGGGTTTCGGACGAGAACTCATCTGTTACACGGGCACTTCATTTTTTTAAACTTCCCCCCCCCCCCCCCCCCCCCCCCCCCCCCCCCCCCCCCCCCCCCCCCCCCCCCCCCCCCCCCCCCCCCCCCCCCCCCCCCCCCCCCCCCCCCCCCCCCCCCCCCCCCCCCCCCCCCCCCCCCCCCCCCCCCCCCCCCCCCCCCCCCCCCCCCCCCCCCCCCCCCCCCCCCCCCCCCCCCCCCCCCCCCCCCCCCCCCCCCCCCCCCCCCCCCCCCCCCCCCCCCCCCCCCCCCCCCCCCCCCCCCCCCCCCCCCCCCCCCCCCCCCCCCCCCCCCCCCCCCCCCCCCCCCCCCCCCCCCCCCCCCCCCCCCCCCCCCCCCCCCCCCCCCCCCCCCCCCCCCCCCCCCCCCCCCCCCCCCCCCCCCCCCCCCCCCCCCCCCCCCCCCCCCCCCCCCCCCCCCCCCCCCCCCCCCCCCCCCCCCCCCCCCCCCCCCCCCCCCCCCCCCCCCCCCCCCCCCCCCCCCCCCCCCCCCCCCCCCCCCCCCCCCCCCCCCCCCCCCCCCCCCCCCCCCCCCCCCCCCCCCCCCCCCCCCCCCCCCCCCCCCCCCCCCCCCCCCCCCCCCCCCCCCCCCCCCCCCCCCCCCCCCCCCCCCCCCCCCCCCCCCCCCCCCCCCCCCCCCCCCCCCCCCCCCCCCCCCCCCCCCCCCCCCCCCCCCCCCCCCCCCCCCCCCCCCCCCCCCCCCCCCCCCCCCCCCCCCCCCCCCCCCCCCCCCCCCCCCCCCCCCCCCCCCCCCCCCCCCCCCCCCCCCCCCCCCCCCCCCCCCCCCCCCCCCCCCCCCCCCCCCCCCCCCCCCCCCCCCCCCCCCCCCCCCCCCCCCCCCCCCCCCCCCCCCCCCCCCCCCCCCCCCCCCCCCCCCCCCCCCCCCCCCCCCCCCCCCCCCCCCCCCCCCCCCCCCCCCCCCCCCCCCCCCCCCCCCCCCCCCCCCCCCCCCCCCCCCCCCCCCCCCCCCCCCCCCCCCCCCCCCCCCCCCCCCCCCCCCCCCCCCCCCCCCCCCCCCCCCCCCCCCCCCCCCCCCCCCCCCCCCCCCCCCCCCCCCCCCCCCCCCCCCCCCCCCCCCCCCCCCCCCCCCCCCCCCCCCCCCCCCCCCCCCCCCCCCCCCCCCCCCCCCCCCCCCCCCCCCCCCCCCCCCCCCCCCCCCCCCCCCCCCCCCCCCCCCCCCCCCCCCCCCCCCCCCCCCCCCCCCCCCCCCCCCCCCCCCCCCCCCCCCCCCCCCCCCCCCCCCCCCCCCCCCCCCCCCCCCCCCCCCCCCCCCCCCCCCCCCCCCCCCCCCCCCCCCCCCCCCCCCCCCCCCCCCCCCCCCCCCCCCCCCCCCCCCCCCCCCCCCCCCCCCCCCCCCCCCCCCCCCCCCCCCCCCCCCCCCCCCCCCCCCCCCCCCCCCCCCCCCCCCCCCCCCCCCCCCCCCCCCCCCCCCCCCCCCCCCCCCCCCCCCCCCCCCCCCCCCCCCCCCCCCCCCCCCCCCCCCCCCCCCCCCCCCCCCCCCCCCCCCCCCCCCCCCCCCCCCCCCCCCCCCCCCCCCCCCCCCCCCCCCCCCCCCCCCCCCCCCCCCCCCCCCCCCCCCCCCCCCCCCCCCCCCCCCCCCCCCCCCCCCCCCCCCCCCCCCCCCCCCCCCCCCCCCCCCCCCCCCCCCCCCCCCCCCCCCCCCCCCCCCCCCCCCCCCCCCCCCCCCCCCCCCCCCCCCCCCCCCCCCCCCCCCCCCCCCCCCCCCCCCCCCCCCCCCCCCCCCCCCCCCCCCCCCCCCCCCCCCCCCCCCCCCCCCCCCCCCCCCCCCCCCCCCCCCCCCCCCCCCCCCCCCCCCCCCCCCCCCCCCCCCCCCCCCCCCCCCCCCCCCCCCCCCCCCCCCCCCCCCCCCCCCCCCCCCCCCCCCCCCCCCCCCCCCCCCCCCCCCCCCCCCCCCCCCCCCCCCCCCCCCCCCCCCCCCCCCCCCCCCCCCCCCCCCCCCCCCCCCCCCCCCCCCCCCCCCCCCCCCCCCCCCCCCCCCCCCCCCCCCCCCCCCCCCCCCCCCCCCCCCCCCCCCCCCCCCCCCCCCCCCCCCCCCCCCCCCCCCCCCCCCCCCCCCCCCCCCCCCCCCCCCCCCCCCCCCCCCCCCCCCCCCCCCCCCCCCCCCCCCCCCCCCCCCCCCCCCCCCCCCCCCCCCCCCCCCCCCCCCCCCCCCCCCCCCCCCCCCCCCCCCCCCCCCCCCCCCCCCCCCCCCCCCCCCCCCCCCCCCCCCCCCCCCCCCCCCCCCCCCCCCCCCCCCCCCCCCCCCCCCCCCCCCCCCCCCCCCCCCCCCCCCCCCCCCCCCCCCCCCCCCCCCCCCCCCCCCCCCCCCCCCCCCCCCCCCCCCCCCCCCCCCCCCCCCCCCCCCCCCCCCCCCCCCCCCCCCCCCCCCCCCCCCCCCCCCCCCCCCCCCCCCCCCCCCCCCCCCCCCCCCCCCCCCCCCCCCCCCCCCCCCCCCCCCCCCCCCCCCCCCCCCCCCCCCCCCCCCCCCCCCCCCCCCCCCCCCCCCCCCCCCCCCCCCCCCCCCCCCCCCCCCCCCCCCCCCCCCCCCCCCCCCCCCCCCCCCCCCCCCCCCCCCCCCCCCCCCCCCCCCCCCCCCCCCCCCCCCCCCCCCCCCCCCCCCCCCCCCCCCCCCCCCCCCCCCCCCCCCCCCCCCCCCCCCCCCCCCCCCCCCCCCCCCCCCCCCCCCCCCCCCCCCCCCCCCCCCCCCCCCCCCCCCCCCCCCCCCCCCCCCCCCCCCCCCCCCCCCCCCCCCCCCCCCCCCCCCCCCCCCCCCCCCCCCCCCCCCCCCCCCCCCCCCCCCCCCCCCCCCCCCCCCCCCCCCCCCCCCCCCCCCCCCCCCCCCCCCCCCCCCCCCCCCCCCCCCCCCCCCCCCCCCCCCCCCCCCCCCCCCCCCCCCCCCCCCCCCCCCCCCCCCCCCCCCCCCCCCCCCCCCCCCCCCCCCCCCCCCCCCCCCCCCCCCCCCCCCCCCCCCCCCCCCCCCCCCCCCCCCCCCCCCCCCCCCCCCCCCCCCCCCCCCCCCCCCCCCCCCCCCCCCCCCCCCCCCCCCCCCCCCCCCCCCCCCCCCCCCCCCCCCCCCCCCCCCCCCCCCCCCCCCCCCCCCCCCCCCCCCCCCCCCCCCCCCCCCCCCCCCCCCCCCCCCCCCCCCCCCCCCCCCCCCCCCCCCCCCCCCCCCCCCCCCCCCCCCCCCCCCCCCCCCCCCCCCCCCCCCCCCCCCCCCCCCCCCCCCCCCCCCCCCCCCCCCCCCCCCCCCCCCCCCCCCCCCCCCCCCCCCCCCCCCCCCCCCCCCCCCCCCCCCCCCCCCCCCCCCCCCCCCCCCCCCCCCCCCCCCCCCCCCCCCCCCCCCCCCCCCCCCCCCCCCCCCCCCCCCCCCCCCCCCCCCCCCCCCCCCCCCCCCCCCCCCCCCCCCCCCCCCCCCCCCCCCCCCCCCCCCCCCCCCCCCCCCCCCCCCCCCCCCCCCCCCCCCCCCCCCCCCCCCCCCCCCCCCCCCCCCCCCCCCCCCCCCCCCCCCCCCCCCCCCCCCCCCCCCCCCCCCCCCCCCCCCCCCCCCCCCCCCCCCCCCCCCCCCCCCCCCCCCCCCCCCCCCCCCCCCCCCCCCCCCCCCCCCCCCCCCCCCCCCCCCCCCCCCCCCCCCCCCCCCCCCCCCCCCCCCCCCCCCCCCCCCCCCCCCCCCCCCCCCCCCCCCCCCCCCCCCCCCCCCCCCCCCCCCCCCCCCCCCCCCCCCCCCCCCCCCCCCCCCCCCCCCCCCCCCCCCCCCCCCCCCCCCCCCCCCCCCCCCCCCCCCCCCCCCCCCCCCCCCCCCCCCCCCCCCCCCCCCCCCCCCCCCCCCCCCCCCCCCCCCCCCCCCCCCCCCCCCCCCCCCCCCCCCCCCCCCCCCCCCCCCCCCCCCCCCCCCCCCCCCCCCCCCCCCCCCCCCCCCCCCCCCCCCCCCCCCCCCCCCCCCCCCCCCCCCCCCCCCCCCCCCCCCCCCCCCCCCCCCCCCCCCCCCCCCCCCCCCCCCCCCCCCCCCCCCCCCCCCCCCCCCCCCCCCCCCCCCCCCCCCCCCCCCCCCCCCCCCCCCCCCCCCCCCCCCCCCCCCCCCCCCCCCCCCCCCCCCCCCCCCCCCCCCCCCCCCCCCCCCCCCCCCCCCCCCCCCCCCCCCCCCCCCCCCCCCCCCCCCCCCCCCCCCCCCCCCCCCCCCCCCCCCCCCCCCCCCCCCCCCCCCCCCCCCCCCCCCCCCCCCCCCCCCCCCCCCCCCCCCCCCCCCCCCCCCCCCCCCCCCCCCCCCCCCCCCCCCCCCCCCCCCCCCCCCCCCCCCCCCCCCCCCCCCCCCCCCCCCCCCCCCCCCCCCCCCCCCCCCCCCCCCCCCCCCCCCCCCCCCCCCCCCCCCCCCCCCCCCCCCCCCCCCCCCCCCCCCCCCCCCCCCCCCCCCCCCCCCCCCCCCCCCCCCCTTGGCATGGTATCATAATTTCACCCACATAGCATGTGTTAAGAAGTTGAGAGGATTACGGCAAAAACTGGATGCACTTTGTTACAAACTTGACAATCTCTTTCAAAGTGTAAGGGTTTCGGACGAAAACTCATGTATTATAAAGGGATTTCATCTTTTAACTTATATTAACTCCAGATTTTTATGTGTTCAATATGCACCATTCAAAGCCACATCATCAAGTTTCAACCCTTTTCTGACTTCATTTGCTATTTGTCATGCATTTAATTATTTTTTTGAGCTAAATGACCCTGAAATAGAAAAGCACTTCAAAAGAGCTGTAAAAAGGTTGAAACTTGGCATGGTATCATAATTTCACCCACATAGCATGTGCTAAGAAGTTGGGAGGGTTACGGCAAAAACTAGATGCACTTCGTGTCCAAACTGGACAATCTCTTTCAAAGTATCACGGTTTCGGACGAAAACTCATTTATTACAAAGGGATTCCATTTTTTTTACTTATTTTAACTCCAGACTTTGTGTGCGTTCAATATGCACCATTCAAAGCCACATCATCAATTTTCAACCCTTTTCTGACTTCATTTGCTATTTTTCATGCATTTAATTTTTTTTGAGCTAAATGACCATGAAATAGAAAATCACTAAAAATGAGCTCTAAAAAGGTTGAAACTTGGCATGGTAGCATAATTTCACCCACATAGCATGTGCTAAACAGTTGAGAGGGTTACGACAAACACTGGATGCACTTCCTATACAAACTGGATAATTTCTTTCGGAGTATCACGGTTTCGGATGAAAACTCATCTATTACAAAGGGATTTTATTTTTTAACTTATTTCAACTCCAGAATTTTTTTGCGTTCAATATGCACCATTCAAAGCCACATTATCAATTTTCAACCCTTTTCTGACATCATTTCCTATTTGTCATGCATTTATTGATTTTTTGAGCTAAACGACCCTAAAATAGAAAAGCACTGCAAATGAGCTCTAAAAAGGTTGAAACTTGGCACGATATCATAATTTCACCCACATAGCATGTGCTAAGAAGTTGAGACGGTGACGGCAAAAACCGGACGCACTTCGTGTACAAACTGGACAATCTCTTTCAAAGTATCAGGGTTTCAGACGAAAACTCATCTATTACAAAGGGATTTCATTTTTTATCTTCTTTTAACTCCATACCTTTTGTGCGGTCAATATGCACCGTTCAAAGCCACATCATCAATTTTCAACCCTTTTCTGACTTCATTTGCTATTTTTCATGCATTTAATGAATTTTTTTGAGCTAAATGACCCCGATATTGAAAAGCACTACAAATGAACTCTGAAAAGGTTGAACTTGTCATGGTATCATAATTTCACCCACATAGCATGTGCTAAACAGTTGAGAGGGTTACGACAAACACTGGATGCACTTCCTGGACAAACTGGACAATCTCTTTCAAAGTATCAGGGTTTCGGACGAAAACTCATCTATTACAAAGTGCTTTCATTTTTAACTTATTTTAACTCCATACCTTTTGTGCGTTCAATATGCACCATTCAAAGCCACATCATAATTTTTCAACCCTTTTCTGACTTCATTTGCAATTTGTGCTGTCAATATGCACCGTTCAAAGCCACATCATCAATTTTCAACCCTTTTCTGACTTCATTTGCTATTTTTCATGCATTTGATGAATTTTTTTGAGCTAAATGACCCCGATATTGAAAAGCACTACAAATGAACTCTGAAAAGGTTGAAACTTGTCATGGTATCATAATTACGCCCACATAGCATGTGCTAAACAGTTGAGAGGGTTACGGCAAAAACTGGATGCACTTCGTGTACAAACTGGACAATCTGTTTCAAAGTATCAAGGTTTCGGACGAAAACTCTTTTATTACAAAGGGATTTCATTTTTTAACTTATTTTAACTCCAGACTTTTTGTGCGTTCAATATGCACCATTCAAACCTACATCATCAATTTTCAACCCTTTTCTGACTTCATTTGATATTTTTCATGCATTTAATGATTTTTTGAGCTAAATGAAACTGAAATTGAAAAGCACTGCAAATGTGCTCTGAAAAGGCTGAAACTTGGCTTGGTATCATAATTTCACCCACATAGCATGTACTAAGAAGTTGAGAGGGTTACGGCAAACGCTGGATGCACTTCGTGTACAAACTTTACAATCTATTTCAAACTATAAGGGTTTCGGACGAAAACTCATGTATTACAAACGGATTTCATTTTTAACTATTTTAACTCCAGATTTTTCTGCGTTCAATATGACCATTCAAAGCCACATCATAAATTTTCAACCCTTTTCTGACTTCATTTTCTATTTGTCACGCATTTAATGATTTCTTTGAGCTAAATGACCCTAAAATAGAAAAAAAAACTACAAATGAGCTCTAAAAAGGTTGAAACTTTGCATGGTATCATAATTTCACCCACATAGCATGTCCTAAGAAGTTGAGAGGGTTACGGCAAAAACTAGATGCACTTCGTGTACAAACTGGACAATCTCTTTCAAAGTATCACGGTTTCGGACGAAAACTCATGTATTACAAAGGGATTTCATTTTTTTACTTATTTTCACCCCAGACTTTTTGTGTGTTCAATATGCACCATTCAAAGCCACATCATCAATTTTCAACCCTTTTCTGACTTCATTTGCTATTTTTCATGCATTTAATGATTTTTTTGAGCTAAATGACCCCGATATTAAAAAGCACTACAAATGAATTATGAAAAGGTTGAAACTTGGCATGGTATCATAATTTCACCCACATAGCATGTGCTAAACAGTTGAGAGGGTTACGACAAAAACTGGATGCACTACCTGTACAAACTGGACAATCTCTTCCAAAGTATCATCGTTTCAGACGAAAACTCATCTATTACAAAGGGATTTCGTTTTTTAACGTTTTTAACTCCATACCTTTTGTGCGTTCAATATGCACAATTCAAACCACATCATCAATTTTCAACCCTTTTCTGACTTCATACGCTATTTTTCATGCATTTAATGATTTTTTGAGCTAAATGACCCTGAAAGTGAAAAGCACTAAAATGAACTCTGAAAAGGCTGAAACTTGGCATGGTATCATAATTTCACCCACATTGCATGTGTTAAGAAGTTGAGAGGATTACGGCAAAAACTGGATGCACTTCGTTACAAACTTGATAATCTCTTTCAAAGTGTAAGGGTTTCGGACGAAAACTCATGTATTACAAAGGGATTTCATCTTTTAACTTATATTAACTCCAGACTTTTTATGTGTTCAATATGCACCATTCAAAGCCACATCATCAAGTTTCAACCCTTTTCTGACTTCATTTGCTATTTGTCATGCATTTAATGATTTTTTTGAGCTAAATGACCCTGAAATAGAAAAGCACTTCAAAAGAGCTGTAAAAAGGTTGAAACTTGGCATGGTATCATAATTTCACCCACATAGCATGTGCTAAGAAGTTGAGAGGGTTACGACAAAAACTAGATGCACTTCGTGTACAAACTGGACAATCTGTTTCAAAGTATCAAGGTTTCGTACGAAAACTCTTTTATTACAAAGGGATTTCATTTTTTAACTTATTTTAACTCCAGACTTTTTGTGCATTCAATATGCACCATTCAAACCTACATCATCAATTATCAACCCTTTTCTGACTTCATTTGATATTTTTCATGCATTTAATGATTTTTTGAGCTAAATGACCCTAAAATTGAAAAGCACTACAAACGAACTCTGAAAAGGTTGAAACTTGGCATGGTATCATAATTTCACCCACATAGCATGTGCTAAGAAGTTAAGAGGATTACGGCAAAAACTGGATGCACTTCGTGTACAAATTGGACAATCTCTTTCAAAGTATCAAGGTTTCGGACGAAAACTCATCTATTACAAAGGGATTTCATTTTTCAACTTATTTTAACTCCAGAATTTTTGTGCGTTCAATACGCACCATTCAAAGCCACATCATCAATTTTCAACCCTTTTCTCACTTCATTTGCTATTTTTCATGCATTTAATGATTTTTTTGAGCTAAATGACCCCGATATTGAAAAGTACTACAAATGAACTCTGAAAAGGATGAATTTGGCATGGTATCATAATTTCACCCACATAGCATGTGCTAAACAGTTGAGAGGGGTACGGCAAAAACTGGATGCACTTCGTGTACAAACTGGACAATCTATTTCAAAGTATCAGGGTTTCGGACGAAAACTCATCTATTACAAAGGGATTTCATTTTTAACTTATTTTAACTCCAGAATTTTTGTGCGTTCAATATGCAGCATTCAAAGCAACATCATCAATTTTCAACCATTTCCCGACTTCATTTACTATTTTTCATGCATTTAATGATTTTTTTGAGCTAAATGACCCTGATATTGAAAAGCACTAAAAATGAACTCTGAAAAGGTTGAAACTTGGCATGGTATCAGAATTTCACCCACATAGCATGTGCTAAACAGTTGAGAGGGTTACGACAAAAACTAGATGCACTTCCTGTACAAACTGGACAATCCCTTTCAAAGTATCACTGTTTCAGACGAAGACTCATCTATTACAAAGGGATTCCATTTTTTAACTTATTTTAACTTCATACCTTTTGTGCGTTCAATATGCACAATTTAAAGCCACATCATCAATTCTGTACCCTTTTCTGACTTCATTTGCTATTTTTCAAGCATTTAATGATTTTTTGAGCAAAATGTCCCTGAAATTGAAAAGCACTGCAAATGAGCTCTGAAAAGGCTGAAACTTGGCTTGGTATCATAATTTCACCCACATAGCATGTACTAAGAAGTTGAGAGGGTTACCGAAAACACTGGATGCACTTCGTGTACAAACTTTACAATCTCTTTCAAACTATAAGGGTTTCGGACGAAAACTCATGTATTACAAATGGATTTCATTTTTTAACATATTTTAACTTCAGACTTTTTTGGCGTTCAATATGCACCATTCAAAGCAACATCATCAATTTTCAACCCTTTTCTAACTTCATTTTCTATTTGTCATGCATTTAATGATTTTTTTGAGCTAAATGACCCTAAAATAGAAAAAAACTACAAATGAGCTCTAAAAAGGTTGGAACTTTGCATGTTGTCATAATTTCACCCACATAGCATGTGCTAAGAAGTTGAGAGGGTTACGGCAAAAACTAGATGCACTTCGTGTACAAACTGGACAATCTCTTTCAAAGTATCATGGTTTCGGACGAAAACTCATCTATTACAAAGGGATTTCATTTTTTTACTTATCCCCCCCCCCCCCCCCCCCCCCCCCCCCCCCCCCCCCCCCCCCCCCCCCCCCCCCCCCCCCCCCCCCCCCCCCCCCCCCCCCCCCCCCCCCCCCCCCCCCCCCCCCCCCCCCCCCCCCCCCCCCCCCCCCCCCCCCCCCCCCCCCCCCCCCCCCCCCCCCCCCCCCCCCCCCCCCCCCCCCCCCCCCCCCCCCCCCCCCCCCCCCCCCCCCCCCCCCCCCCCCCCCCCCCCCCCCCCCCCCCCCCCCCCCCCCCCCCCCCCCCCCCCCCCCCCCCCCCCCCCCCCCCCCCCCCCCCCCCCCCCCCCCCCCCCCCCCCCCCCCCCCCCCCCCCCCCCCCCCCCCCCCCCCCCCCCCCCCCCCCCCCCCCCCCCCCCCCCCCCCCCCCCCCCCCCCCCCCCCCCCCCCCCCCCCCCCCCCCCCCCCCCCCCCCCCCCCCCCCCCCCCCCCCCCCCCCCCCCCCCCCCCCCCCCCCCCCCCCCCCCCCCCCCCCCCCCCCCCCCCCCCCCCCCCCCCCCCCCCCCCCCCCCCCCCCCCCCCCCCCCCCCCCCCCCCCCCCCCCCCCCCCCCCCCCCCCCCCCCCCCCCCCCCCCCCCCCCCCCCCCCCCCCCCCCCCCCCCCCCCCCCCCCCCCCCCCCCCCCCCCCCCCCCCCCCCCCCCCCCCCCCCCCCCCCCCCCCCCCCCCCCCCCCCCCCCCCCCCCCCCCCCCCCCCCCCCCCCCCCCCCCCCCCCCCCCCCCCCCCCCCCCCCCCCCCCCCCCCCCCCCCCCCCCCCCCCCCCCCCCCCCCCCCCCCCCCCCCCCCCCCCCCCCCCCCCCCCCCCCCCCCCCCCCCCCCCCCCCCCCCCCCCCCCCCCCCCCCCCCCCCCCCCCCCCCCCCCCCCCCCCCCCCCCCCCCCCCCCCCCCCCCCCCCCCCCCCCCCCCCCCCCCCCCCCCCCCCCCCCCCCCCCCCCCCCCCCCCCCCCCCCCCCCCCCCCCCCCCCCCCCCCCCCCCCCCCCCCCCCCCCCCCCCCCCCCCCCCCCCCCCCCCCCCCCCCCCCCCCCCCCCCCCCCCCCCCCCCCCCCCCCCCCCCCCCCCCCCCCCCCCCCCCCCCCCCCCCCCCCCCCCCCCCCCCCCCCCCCCCCCCCCCCCCCCCCCCCCCCCCCCCCCCCCCCCCCCCCCCCCCCCCCCCCCCCCCCCCCCCCCCCCCCCCCCCCCCCCCCCCCCCCCCCCCCCCCCCCCCCCCCCCCCCCCCCCCCCCCCCCCCCCCCCCCCCCCCCCCCCCCCCCCCCCCCCCCCCCCCCCCCCCCCCCCCCCCCCCCCCCCCCCCCCCCCCCCCCCCCCCCCCCCCCCCCCCCCCCCCCCCCCCCCCCCCCCCCCCCCCCCCCCCCCCCCCCCCCCCCCCCCCCCCCCCCCCCCCCCCCCCCCCCCCCCCCCCCCCCCCCCCCCCCCCCCCCCCCCCCCCCCCCCCCCCCCCCCCCCCCCCCCCCCCCCCCCCCCCCCCCCCCCCCCCCCCCCCCCCCCCCCCCCCCCCCCCCCCCCCCCCCCCCCCCCCCCCCCCCCCCCCCCCCCCCCCCCCCCCCCCCCCCCCCCCCCCCCCCCCCCCCCCCCCCCCCCCCCCCCCCCCCCCCCCCCCCCCCCCCCCCCCCCCCCCCCCCCCCCCCCCCCCCCCCCCCCCCCCCCCCCCCCCCCCCCCCCCCCCCCCCCCCCCCCCCCCCCCCCCCCCCCCCCCCCCCCCCCCCCCCCCCCCCCCCCCCCCCCCCCCCCCCCCCCCCCCCCCCCCCCCCCCCCCCCCCCCCCCCCCCCCCCCCCCCCCCCCCCCCCCCCCCCCCCCCCCCCCCCCCCCCCCCCCCCCCCCCCCCCCCCCCCCCCCCCCCCCCCCCCCCCCCCCCCCCCCCCCCCCCCCCCCCCCCCCCCCCCCCCCCCCCCCCCCCCCCCCCCCCCCCCCCCCCCCCCCCCCCCCCCCCCCCCCCCCCCCCCCCCCCCCCCCCCCCCCCCCCCCCCCCCCCCCCCCCCCCCCCCCCCCCCCCCCCCCCCCCCCCCCCCCCCCCCCCCCCCCCCCCCCCCCCCCCCCCCCCCCCCCCCCCCCCCCCCCCCCCCCCCCCCCCCCCCCCCCCCCCCCCCCCCCCCCCCCCCCCCCCCCCCCCCCCCCCCCCCCCCCCCCCCCCCCCCCCCCCCCCCCCCCCCCCCCCCCCCCCCCCCCCCCCCCCCCCCCCCCCCCCCCCCCCCCCCCCCCCCCCCCCCCCCCCCCCCCCCCCCCCCCCCCCCCCCCCCCCCCCCCCCCCCCCCCCCCCCCCCCCCCCCCCCCCCCCCCCCCCCCCCCCCCCCCCCCCCCCCCCCCCCCCCCCCCCCCCCCCCCCCCCCCCCCCCCCCCCCCCCCCCCCCCCCCCCCCCCCCCCCCCCCCCCCCCCCCCCCCCCCCCCCCCCCCCCCCCCCCTTCAGAGTTCATTTGTAGTGCTTTTCAATATCAGGGTCATTTAGCTCAAAAAAATCATTAAATGCATGAAAAATAACAAATGAAGTCAAAAAAGGGTTGAAAATTGATGATGTGGCTTTGAATGGTGCATATTGAACACACAAAAAGTCTGGGGGTTAAAATAAGTAAAAAAATGAAATCCCTTTGTAATAGATGAGTTTTCGTCCGAAACCGTGATACTTTGAAAGAGATTGTCCAGTCTGTACACGAAGTGCATCTAGTTTTTGCCGTAACCCTCTCAACTTCTTAGCACATGCTATGTGGGTGAAATTATGATACCATGCAAAGTTTCAACCTTTTTAGAGCTCATGTGTAGTTTTTTTCTATTTTAGGGTCATTTAGCTCAAAACAAATCATTAAATGCATGACAAATAGAAAAATGAAGTCAGAAAAGGGTTGAAAATTTATGATGTGGCTTTGAATGGTCATATTGAACGCAGAAAAATCTGGAGTTAAAATAAGTTAAAAAATGAAATCCGTTTGTAATACATGAGTTTTCGTCCGAAACCCTTATAGTTTGAAATAGATTGTAAAGTTTGTACACGAAGTGCATCCAGCGTTTGCCGTAACCCTCTCAACTTCTTAGTACATGCTATGTGGGTGAAATTATGATACCAGGCCAAGTTTCAGCCTTTTCAGAGCTCATTTGCAGCGCTTCTCAATTTCAGGGTCATTTAGCTCAAAAAATCATTAAATGCATGAAAAATAGGAAATGAAGTCAGAAAAGGGTTCAAAATTAATGATGTGGCTTTGAATTGTGCATATTGAACGCACAAAAGGTATGAAGTTAAAATAAGTTAAAAAATGGAATCCCTTTGTAATAGATGAGTTTTCGTCTGAAACAGTGATACTTTGAAAGGGATTGTCCTGTTTGTACCGGAAGTGCATTCAGCTTTTGTCGTAACCCTCTCAACTGTTTAGTGCATGCTATATGGGTGAAATTATGATACCATGCCAAGTTTCAACCTTTTCAGAGGTCATTTGTAGTGCTTTTCAATATCGGGGTCGTTTAGCTCAAAAATCATTAAATGCATGAAAAATAGCAAATGAAGTCGGGAAAGGGTTGAAACCCCCCCCCCCCCCCCCCCCCCCCCCCCCCCCCCCCCCCCCCCCCCCCCCCCCCCCCCCCCCCCCCCCCCCCCCCCCCCCCCCCCCCCCCCCCCCCCCCCCCCCCCCCCCCCCCCCCCCCCCCCCCCCCCCCCCCCCCCCCCCCCCCCCCCCCCCCCCCCCCCCCCCCCCCCCCCCCCCCCCCCCCCGCACATGCTATGTGTGTGAAATTATGATACCATGCCAAGTTTCAACCTTTTCGGAGCTCATTTGTAGTGCTTTTCAATTTCCGGGTCATTTAGCTCAAAAAAATCATTAAATGCATGACAAATAGCCAATGAAGTCAGAAAAGGGTTGAAAAATTATGATGTGGCTTTGAATGGTGCATATTTAACGCACAAAAGGTATGGAGTTAAAATAAGTTAAAAATGAAAGCACTTTGTAATAGATGAGTTTTCGTCCGAAACCCTGATATTTTGAAATAGATTGTCCAGTTTGTCCAGGAAGTGCATCCAGCGTTTGTTGTAACCTCTCAACTATTTAGCACATGCTATGTGGGTGAAATTATGATACCATGTCAAGTTTCAACCTTTTCAGAGTTCATTTGTAGTGCTTTTCAATATCGGGGTCATTTAGCTCAAAAAAATTCATTAAATGCATGAAAAATAGCAAATGAAGTCAGAAAAGGGTTTAAAATTAATGATGTGGCTTTGAACGGTGCATATTGAACGCACAAAAGGTATGGAGTTAAAATAAGATAAAAAATGAAATCCCTTGGTAATAGATGAGTTTTCGTCCGAAACCCTGATACTTTGAAAGAGATTGTCCAGTTTGTACACGAAGTGCGTCCGATTTTTGCAGTCACCATCTCAACTTCTTAGCACATGCTATGTGGGTGAAATTATGATACCAAGCCAAGTTTCAACCTTTTTAGAGCTCATTTTTAGTGCTGTTCTATTTCAGGGTCATTTAGCTCAAAAAATCATTAAATGCATGACAAAAGCAAATGAAGTCAGAAAAAGGTTTAAAATTGATAATGTGGCTTTGAATGGTGCATATAGAACGCAAAAAATTCTGGAGTTAAAATAAGTAAAAAAATGAAATCGCTTTGTAATAGATGAGTTTTCGTCCGAAACCGTGATACTTCGAAAGAGATTATCCTGTTTGTATAGGAAGTGCATCCAGTGTTTGTCGTAACCCTCTCAACTGTTTAGCACATGCTATGTGGGTGAAATTATGATACCATGCCAAGTTGCAACCTTTTTAGAGCTCATTTTTATTGCTTTTCTATTTCATGGTCATTTAGCTCAAAAAAATAATTAAATGCATGAAAAATAGGAAATGAAGTCAGAAAAGGGTTTAAAATTGATGATGTGGCTTTGAATGGTGCATATTGAACGCACACAAAGTCTGGAGTTAAACTAAGTAAAAAAATGGAATCCCTTTGTAATAGATGAGTTTTCGTCCGAAACTGTGATACTTTGAAAGAGATTGTCCAGTTTGTACACAAAGTGCATCCAGTTTTTGCTGGCCGGACACACTTTTCTGGGTCAATGCCCGGCCTTGGAAAATCAACACGTCGTAGCCCTACCTAGGCTTAGCAGAGAGGTCCCCGCCGGTCTACATCCTAAGCACTCTGGGGTCTGGGCCTATCGCCCGTTGCACTCCGGGTCATTGTGCGACGAGCCGGGACGAGCACCACCTCATACTGGATGGCACTGGCCCGACAGGCCCACAATGCTGAACTGGACATCGGACAAAGCTTCGGCTGATACTGCGACGTCGAGGCCCATATCTATTCTCGCGTGGTGGTTAGTGCGTAAAGGCCATAGGCCAACTCAGAACAAATACCCAAACCTGTTAGTGCATTGGGGGCTCGCGGAGACGAGCAGACACTCACGATAATGTGACCCAGTCGCCCCATCTCATGGACTTATGGTAAGGGCCCAGAATGCTTGGCCGTGCCACGTAGAAAACTCGCGGGTGCTCCACGCCCCCCCCCCCCCCCCCCCCCCCCCCCCCCCCCCCCCCCCCCCCCCCCCCCCCCCCCCCCCCCCCCCCCCCCCCCCCCCCCCCCCCCCCCCCCCCCCCCCCCCCCCCCCCCCCCCCCCCCCCCCCCCCCCCCCCCCCCCCCCCCCCCCCCCCCCCCCCCCCCCCCCCCCCCCCCCCCCCCCCCCCCCCCCCCCCCCCCCCCCCCCCCCCCCCCCCCCCCCCCCCCCCCCCCCCCCCCCCCCCCCCCCCCCCCCCCCCCCCCCCCCCCCCCCCCCCCCCCCCCCCCCCCCCCCCCCCCCCCCCCCCCCCCCCCCCCCCCCCCCCCCCCCCCCCCCCCCCCCCCCCCCCCCCCCCCCCCCCCCCCCCCCCCCCCCCCCCCCCCCCCCCCCCCCCCCCCCCCCCCCCCCCCCCCCCCCCCCCCCCCCCCCCCCCCCCCCCCCCCCCCCCCCCCCCCCCCCCCCCCCCCCCCCCCCCCCCCCCCCCCCCCCCCCCCCCCCCCCCCCCCCCCCCCCCCCCCCCCCCCCCCCCCCCCCCCCCCCCCCCCCCCCCCCCCCCCCCCCCCCCCCCCCCCCCCCCCCCCCCCCCCCCCCCCCCCCCCCCCCCCCCCCCCCCCCCCCCCCCCCCCCCCCCCCCCCCCCCCCCCCCCCCCCCCCCCCCCCCCCCCCCCCCCCCCCCCCCCCCCCCCCCCCCCCCCCCCCCCCCCCCCCCCCCCCCCCCCCCCCCCCCCCCCCCCCCCCCCCCCCCCCCCCCCCCCCCCCCCCCCCCCCCCCCCCCCCCCCCCCCCCCCCCCCCCCCCCCCCCCCCCCCCCCCCCCCCCCCCCCCCCCCCCCCCCCCCCCCCCCCCCCCCCCCCCCCCCCCCCCCCCCCCCCCCCCCCCCCCCCCCCCCCCCCCCCCCCCCCCCCCCCCCCCCCCCCCCCCCCCCCCCCCCCCCCCCCCCCCCCCCCCCCCCCCCCCCCCCCCCCCCCCCCCCCCCCCCCCCCCCCCCCCCCCCCCCCCCCCCCCCCCCCCCCCCCCCCCCCCCCCCCCCCCCCCCCCCCCCCCCCCCCCCCCCCCCCCCCCCCCCCCCCCCCCCCCCCCCCCCCCCCCCCCCCCCCCCCCCCCCCCCCCCCCCCCCCCCCCCCCCCCCCCCCCCCCCCCCCCCCCCCCCCCCCCCCCCCCCCCCCCCCCCCCCCCCCCCCCCCCCCCCCCCCCCCCCCCCCCCCCCCCCCCCCCCCCCCCCCCCCCCCCCCCCCCCCCCCCCCCCCCCCCTTTCAACCCTTTTCTGACTTCATTTGCTATTTGTCATGCATTTAATGTTTTTTTAGCTAAATGACCCTGAAATAGAAAAGCACTACAAATGAGCTCTAAAAAGGTTGAAATTGGCAGGGTATCATAATTTCACCCACATAGCATGTGCTAAGAAGTTGAGACGGTGACGGCAAAAACTGGACGCACTTCGTGTACAAACTGGACAATCTCTTTCAAAGTATCAGGGTTTCGGACGAAAACTCATCTATTACAAAGGGATTCCATTTTTTTAACTTATTTTAACTCCATACCTTTTGTGCGTTCAATATGCACCGCTCAAAGCCACATCATCAATTTTCAACCCTTTTTTGACTTCATTTGTTATTTTTCATGCATTTAATGAATTTTTTTGAGCTAAATGACCCCGATATTGAAAAGCACTACAAATGAGCTCTAAAAAGGTTGAAACTTGTCATGGTATCATAATTTCACCCACATAGCATGTGCTAAACAGTTGAGAGGGTTACGACAAATACTGGATGCACTTCATGTACAAACTGGACAATCTCTTTCAAAGTATCAGGGTTTCGGACGAAAACTCATCTATTACAAAGGGTTTTCATTTTTAACTAATTTGAACTCCATACCTTTTGTGCGTTCAATATGCACCATTCAAAGCCACATCATAAATTTTCAACCCTTTTCTGACTTCATTTGCTATTTGTCATGCATTTAATGATTTTTTTGAGCTAAATGACCCTGAAATTGAAAAGCACTACAAATGAGCTCTGAAAAGGTTGAAACTTTGCATGGTATCATAATTTCACCCACATAGCATGTGCTTAGAAGTTGAGAGGGTTACGACAAAAACTGGATGCACTTCGTGTACAAACTGGACAATCTATTTCAAAGTATGAGGGTTTCGAACGAAAACTCATCTATTACAAAGGGATTTCATTTTTTAACTTATTTTAACTACAAAATTTTTGTGCGTTAAATATGCAGCATTCAAAGCCACATCATCAATTTTCAACCCTTTTCTGACTTCATTTGCTATTTTTCATGCATTTAATGATTTGTTTGAGCTAAATGACCCCGATATTGAAAAGCACTACAAATGAACTCTGAAAAGGTTGAAACTTGGCATGGTATCATAATTTCACCCACATAGCATGTGCTAAATAGTTGAGAGGGTTACGACAAAAACTGGATGCACTTCCAGTACAAACTGGACAATCCCTTTCAAAGTATCACTGTTTCAGACGAAAACTCATCTATTACATAGGGATTTCAGTTTTTAACTTTTTGTAACTCCATACCTTTTGTGCGTTCAATATGCACAATTCAAAGCCACATCATCAATTTTCAACCCTTTTCTGACTTCATTTGCTATTTTTCATGCATTTAATGATTTTTTGTGCTAAATTGTGACGCCTGGATAATTAAGCTATAGTAATTCCCCGCTAATGGTGCCATGTCATCACATTACTGTTGCTAATCCTCGCTTGATCCAAATCTTAGTTCAAACTCAAATACAAATTAAAGCCCAAAATTCAAATTTCTGAAACATGCAAAATAAAATGTTCAAAGTGTGGCAAATATTCCATAACTAATTATGGCGGTGACCCAACACTTTTGAAAAGTATTTTAATGCTCTTTTGTAAATAAAACAGTACCAAAATAGCAATATTTATCCCATTTATAATTAATACAAATCCAAATGAAATCATCTTGCCATCAAACCTTTTTCTGACAGTGCTAAGTATTGCATGTAATTTATTGAGCCAAGTCTCATATTTTACAAATGTGAATGGGTGGTCTAACAATTTGCAAATTAAAGTAGAAATAAAAGAAACAGAGAAGAAAACATAAGGGAAGACCTAAACCGATTGGGCCTCTTGGCCCCTTTAGCCAACAAGGTCAGGCCCAACCACCCTCCTCCCACCTCCTGTTCACGGGGAGGGGGCCGTGGCAGCCATCCACGGCGTCGTGCCCCGCCTTCCCTGACCTCGCCCGCGGCCACTGGCCACTGCCGCTCGCAGCTCGCCCCGCCGTCCACTCCGGCGCCACTCCGGCCGAAGCTGAGGCCCCGGCAGCACCCTCTGGCCTCGCCTCTGGTGGCCTCGCCTGCGGGCGCAAGCGCCCACACTCGCCCCGTTAACGCGCCCCGCCCCGCTGGACTGGTGCCACTGCCAGCGGGCCCCCACGTCCCTAGTTAAAAAAAGATTTTAAAAATAAATAATAAAAATATAATTAATTATGTTTCACTAAACTAATTACTAGTTAGCCTAATTAGCTGGTGTGTGAATGACAGGGGGCCCCACCCCCTATTGACCAGTCAAACATTGACTGGTCAACTAGGACCCCCTGGCCCACCTGTCAGTCACTGGGTGCAATTTTGTGTACCCTGTGCTGGGTGCATCTAGCATTTTAGCTTTTATTTCGAATTAAAATTAGATTCAAGAATATTGTTAAATCTTTGAAAAATCGAAAGAAATTAATCCGTAGCTCGGATGAAAAGGTGTTATACATGAAAGTTGCTCAAAACGACGAGACGAATTGGAATACGCTCTCTGTTCATCTGTCACGTGCCCCTAGCATAGTGAACATGCAACTTTCCCCCTCTGTTTTGTTTGTCCGAATATGCCAAACTTCAGGAAAACATTCCCGGATGTTTTCCCCTTTTGCAGGTATCGTGTAGCACCGCGGTAGAACACCCCTAGTGTTGCTTTTTGTCGTGTATTGCATCTGTGTTACACTTGTTTGCCTTATATTTATTGTTTCCTCCCCCTCTTCTTCTTCGGTAGACCCCGAGACCGTTGCTGATGCCCCTGTGATCGACTACGACGACGACAACCCCTCCTTCTCGCCTGAGCAACCAGGCAAGCCCCCCTTTTGATCATCCTGATATCGCCCATTCCACTCTCTCATGCTTACATTAGATTTTGCTACTGTAATTGATTGCTCCTATTCTGATGCATAGCCTGCTTTTGTAACCTGCTCATTGTACCTTACCTACTTATCCTAAACTGCTTAGTATAGGTTGCTTAGTGATCCATCTATGACCGCCACCTTGTCCTTGTTGCCCCTGCTTCATCATCGACGACTCGATCAACGTGATCGACAACCAGAGCCTGACACCTCACATCATATCACGCCCCTTTTGTTGCTCGACTCTGCAGAGCTACTATCGAGTGTCGAGGGTGAGACCTCACAACGCACTCCCGATGACAACTCTGTAGTGTAGCTGTTTGGTCATGGTCAATGAGGGTGGTTCCTCCTTCACCACTACCGATACGGCTCTGTCGTGCAACCACTCAAGTGTGAACCTCGAGGGTGGTTCCTCTTACGTTCACCTTGATGATTACATTGAGTGGAATTCACCGGGGGTGATTCCTCGGGTTTTCCCCATGATGTTTGGACACACAGTTACCCGGACTTTACTTGAGACCATTGTTGAAGTCGGGTCGACCCTGAGGGGTACCCGTGAGTTGATGTGAAAGTCGGGCGGGCCCGCGGAGCACCCGCGAGTTTTCTACGTGGCACGGCCGGGCATTCTGGGCCCTTGCCGTAAGTCAATGAGACGGGGCGACGGGGTCACATTATCGTGAGTCTCTGCTCGTTTCCGTGAGCCCCCAATGCACTAACAGGTTTGGGTATTTGTTCTGAGTTGGCCTCTGGCCTTTATGCACTAACCACCACGCGAGAATAGATATGGGCCTCGACATCGCAGTATCAGCCGAAGCTTTGTCAGATGTCCAGTTCAGCATTGTGGGCCTGTCGGGCCAGTGCCATCCAGTATGAGGTGGTGCTCATCCCGGCTCGTCGCACAACGACCCGAAGTGCAACGAGCGATGGGCCTAGACCCCGGAGTGCTTAGGATGTAGACCAGCGGGACCTCTCTGCTGAGCCTAGGTAGGGCTACGACGGGTTGATTTTCCGAGGCCGGGCATTGACCCAGAAAAGGGTGTTCGACCAGAGTAATCAAGCGTGTTGGGTAATGTGGTGCACCCCTGCAGGGAAGAAATATATTCGAATACCGTGTCCATGGTAATGGACGTTCAGACTTGTATCCTGATCTATTACAACTAGAACTGGTTAC
>JAAAWM010010040.1:0-33001 GCA_036873465.1 Thinopyrum obtusiflorum
AAACATAAATAAAGTCATACAAGCTTTATATTACAAGCCAGGGACTCGAGGGCTCGAATACATAGCCCGATGGCATACAAGTGTCAGCGGAAGCATTAGATATCTGGGTACAGATATATTACAAAACAGAGAGATAAGCCTTCACGGAGGCGGGGCAAAATAAAACACTATGATCGAAAGGCGTAGGCCTCCTGCCCTGGACCCTCCAATCCTACTCCTGGTCGTCAGTCGGCTCCTCGTAGTAGTAGTACTGTTGGCTGACTTCGTCGCCGAGTGGACAGAGGCCAAACTCCCTAAAGAGTACAGCACGTATTCCAACTGGGTGATGCACTTTGACGGCTCTAAAATGTTAGCCGGACTGGGGGCTGGTGTTGTTTTGACATCCCCCACAGGAGACACAGTCCGTTATGTGTTACAGATATTGTATACCGACTCTAACAATGCAGCCGAATACGAGGCTCTATTGCACGGTCTCCGGATGCCGTCTCCATGGGCATACAACGCCTCGAGGTGCGCGGAGATTCAAACCTAGCAATATCCCAAATAAATGGAGAATTCGATGCAAAAGATCCGAAGATGGCGGCTTACCGCAATGCCATACTCAAAATATCAGCTCGGTTTGAGGGGCTTGAGTTTCATCACGTGGCCCGAGAGAGTAATCAGGCAGCGGACATCCTTGCGCACTTAGGCGCTAAATGCGACCCCGTTCCACCTAACACCTTTGTGGAAAGACTCTTTAAGCCATCCGTGGTGCGGCAGGATGAGAATGGCAACACTGGTCCGGAGCCAGTCATTCCCCCAGATTCCGAACACAGTTCCGATATCCTCGGGGGCTCGGGCACTGACATAACACCGTCGGCCCACGAAATCATGGCTGTAATTGTGACAACCCCGGCTTAATCATGCACTAACCATACACGCAAATGCACACGATCAAGCCTAAGGACTCACTTGAAGATATCACAACACAACTCTAAAACATAAATAAAGTCATACAAGCTTTATATTACAAGCCAGGGACTCGAGGGCTCGAATACATAGCCCGATGGCATACAAGTGTCAGCGGAAGCATTAGATATCTGGGTACAGATATATTACAAAACAGAGAGATAAGCCTTCACGGAGGCGGGGCAAAATAAAACACTATGATCGAAAGGCGTAGGCCTCCTGCCCTGGACCCTCCAATCCTACTCCTGGTCGTCAGTCGGCTCCTCGTAGTAGTAGTACTCGCTGGGCGGGTAGTAGTAGTGGTCATCAACGGGGGTAGCTGGCTCAAGGGCTCCGTCGTCTGGAAGCAGCAAAAGGAATATGGGGGGAAAAGAAAGGGGGGGGGGGGGGGGGGGGGGGGGGGGGGGGGGGGGGGGGGGGGGGGGGGGGGGGGGGGGGGGGGGGGGGGGGGGGGGAGGCTGTATATGTGGACTGGGCTGCAGAAATGCCAGAATAGAGGGGGAAAAGCCTAGTCCTATCGAAGACTAGCATCTTCAACATCTTCAGCAGTCTTGCAGCATTAGAAGAGTGCAGATTAGCATAATGTAAAGTAGTAGTAGTGTCATCAACCTCGACCTGAGATCCTTTCTCGACTCCCTGCGAGAAAGCAATCCCAGAGCCATACTATCCAGTTCTCATCTCAAGTTCTAGTTGTACCGATCGGGATACAACTCCGAGTGTCCGTTACCGTAGGATAGGCTATCGATAGAAGTTTCTTCCCTACAGGGGTGCACCAACTTACCCACCACGCTCGCTTAATTCCAGCCGGACACACTTTACTGGGTCATGCCCGGCCTCGGCTTAGCAACACACCGCAACCCGACCGAATACTTAACAGAGAGGTCAGCACGCCGGACTAAACCTATGCACCCGGGGGTCTTGGGCCTTCGCCCCGGGAACTCCTGCACGTTGCGAACGCGGCCGAAAGCAGACCTAGCAACCCCTTAATACAAGCGCGGTTGCTTAACCAGTCCAATCCAGCGCGCGCCGCTCAGACGCTGACGTCCATTAAGCTCCGGCTGAAGTATACGACGCAGAACGCCCATACTATGCCCGCGTGATGGTTAGTGCTATCAGGCCAGAGGCCCCGGGGGGGGGGGGGGGGGGGGGGGGGGTAGGAACGCGCGGTAATGAGCAGAGACTCACGAAAGATGTGACCCCGTCGCCCCGTCTCGAGGACTTGCGGCAAGGGCTAGGAATGCCCAGCCACGCCTCGTGTTCAACTCTCGGGTACCCTCCAGGTACACCCGATTCCACATCACTCGCAATTAAGCTCGCGCGGGTACCCCTCAGGGCCGACCCGTCTTTAGTAACATGTTTCAGTGCAATGCTAAAATATCCATAGTAACAGTGTGTCCAACACCAAGGGAACCCTGAGGTATCACCCTCGACGGAGTTCCACCTGATGTTAAAGTCAAGGTGAACGTAAGAGGAATCACCCTCGAGGTCCACACTTGAAGTGTTGCACGACAACGCCATTATCGGGGGTGGTGTAGGAGGATCCACCCTCGCTTACCACGACCGAAGAACTAACCTACAAGGTTATCATCAGGAGTGCTGATGAGGTATCACCCTCGGCACCCGATAGTAACCCAGTAGTGTCGGCAACTAAGGGGGAAGTGATGTGCGGTGCCGGGTCCAGGTCTTCGATCCCGTTGATCGGGTCTTCTGACACTCCAGCGGGGCAGTCGGGATAAGTGGGGTCTCATATGCTATCAGGCCAGAGGCCCCTCGGATCAAATATCCAAACTGTTTAGTGGTTTGGGGGGGGGCCCAACCTATACTAAGCAGTTTAGGATAAGCAGTAGGTAACAAAAGCAGGTTGCAATAAACAGGCTATGCATCAGAATAGGTAAAGCAGTAGCAGCAGCAATTCTAATGCAAGCATGAGAGAGAAGAGAATGGGCGATATCGGAATGCTCAAAATGGGGGTGCTTGCCTGCAAGCTCTAGGGCAAGTGGCTGGTCGTCAACAGAGTCGTCGGGGATGTAGTCGTACTCCGGAGCTGCGTCTGCCTCGGGAGCTACGTCAATGTCGGGGTCTATCGAGAGAGAAGAGGGGGAAGAAACAGGAAAACATAATGCAACAAATGCAGCACAGTGCATGCCATGCTACGATGCAGTGCAGGGTTGTCTAAAGATGCATCTAAGCCATTTTAGTTATTTTAGGGTTATCGCGGGATTTATTACCCGGTGTGTGTGCACTATTCATTTGCCAGAATCGGGCTCGGGGTTACGAGTTCTCCTACGTAGGGGGGTCCGACAAGGAAACAGACGGCACGATCAGACTCGTCTCGTCATTCTGAGCAACTTTCATGTTTTAACTT
This sequence comes from Thinopyrum obtusiflorum, assembly GCA_036873465.1. NCBI lineage: Eukaryota > Viridiplantae > Streptophyta > Magnoliopsida > Poales > Poaceae > Thinopyrum > Thinopyrum obtusiflorum. The sequence goes on from JAAAWM010010040.1 coordinate 3,314, forward strand.
TTTTTATCTGGGCTACGGTTTAAAAGTTATTAATTTTCAAAGATTAATTGATTTTTCTGAAATTATTTTTATTATCAGAAATGAACGCCCATACTATGCCCGCGTGATGGTTAGTGCTATCAGGCCAGAGGCCCCGGGGGGGGGGGGGGGGGGGGGGGGGGGGGGGGGGGGGGGGGGGGGGGGGGGGGGGGGGGGGGGGGGGGGGGGGGGGGGGGGGGGGGGGGGGGGGGGGGGGGGGGGGGGGGGGGGGGGGGGGGGGGGGGGGGGGGGGGGGGGGGGGGGGGGGGGGGGGGGGGGGGGGTTAATTGATTTTTCTGAAATTATTTTTATTATCAGAAATGGAGTTATGACATCAGCCTGATGGTAGCATGACGTCAGCAAGTCAACAGTGGCGCTGACCTGGTCAAATCTGACCTGTGGGTCCAGTGGGACCCACATGTCAGTCTATGTTAAGACTAACAGTGGATTAATTCTATTTAACAGATTAATTAAGGGAGTGGGCCTAGCCTGTCAGTGAGTGATTAATCTAACTAATTAGTTTTTATTTATTTAAATCATTTATTAGGTTAATTAGCCGAGGGGACCCACATGTCAGTGGCTGGGCTGCCCAGTCAGCGCAGTTGACTGGGTCAACCCAGTCTACTGGGGCCCCCAGGGCCCACGGTCAGTGGCTCAGGGGTGGGACCCGCCCATGCCACGTCGGCGGCGATGCCGGAGAGAGCTCCGGCGAGCCTCCCGCGGCGGCGAACTCACCGGAGATCGCTGGAAAGCGGTTACAGAGGGCCGTTTCGCGCGCGCCTGGGCTCATTCGATCGGCCACTCGGAGCCGCGTCTGTTGGTGGTGGCTACGACAGCTGTAGTGGCCGGAATCTCGCCGGCGTTGAGCCGCTGCGGCGAGGAGCTTCGGGCGATATCGAGCGCGTGGCTACGGTGAGTTCTAGCGCGTGCTTTCGGTCACTTACGAACCAGCGCGAGGTGCGGCGTCGAACCGAGCTAAAGCGCGGCCCCGGAGACGGCCAGAAGAGGCCGGACGGCGAGGTACCACGGCGGCCGGAGCGCGGCTAGGCATCGAGCTCGCTATCGAGGAGCTCGGCGGCTCGGGAGAGAAGAGGAGGGGAGGGGAGGCTCACCGTGCGGTTAAGGAAAACCCGCGACAGATTAGTAGCAGCAGAGGACGGCGCCGGAGACGAAGACGGTCAGCGACGACCGGAGATGTGGACGAGAGGGATCCGGCTCTTCGGTGCTCCCCCGCTCCAACTGAGGCCACCGATCGACGGAGTAGGCGATGGCGGAGCTCCTCGACAAGTTGGCGTAGCGAGGTGGCAGCTGTGGCCGCGGCAAACGACGGAACGCGGCGACGGTGGCGCTCTGCTTCGCGTGGATCTGAGGGGAGAAGAGGAAGAGGCGAGCGAGGGGAGGAAACTGAGGGCGCTAGGGTTCGGGGAACGGGCGAGAGGGCTCGAGGCAGAGCATATAGACGCCGGGGAGCCGCGGGATGCTCGACACAGCGACGGACGTCGGCGTGTCGGCGCGGGCGCGTGACAACTTGCGGGAGGAGGACGACGCGGCTAGGTGGGCTGGGCCGGGGACTGTAGCAGTAGGCTTTAGTCCACAGTAGTAGCGCAGGCCTTTTCCATTTTCTATTTTCTGTTTCTGCCCTTTTCTTTTATTCTTTTCTGTTTTGCATTAGTTAGGACACTTTTGCACTTTTGTAAAATATGAGACTAGGCTCAAATATTACAATGCAATATTCCTTGTCACCAAAAATTGGTTTGGGTGATTTTGGATTTCATTTGAATTTTGAAATGAATTTAATTAGATTAATTAATTCTGTTTTGGTGTTGTTTCATCTTGTTGGAGTCATTTAACTAACTCCAATAATATTGATTAGGGTTTTATAAATGTTCCTGGATTATTTGCCAATTAATGAACATTTTCCCAACAGTGTTTGATCAACTTCATATTTCACTTATGAATTTGAGTTGATTTTCAGAGTAGAGTTTGAATTGTTTTGGTTAACCACTATGACTAGGCACTGCAAATGATATGACTTGGCATTATTAGCAGTTGATCACAGTGGCATTACACAGGGGTGTTACAGTAATTGCCCCGTGGACTGAACCTTTCCTGGCCTACCTTATTAGGAAGGAGCTCCCTGATGATCAGACTGAGGCCCATCGTATTGTTCGACGCTCGAAAGCCTACAAAGTTCATGAAGGAGAACTGTACAAGAAAAGTACTACCGGAGTCCTTCAAAGATGTATCTCCGAAGAAGAGGGACGGCAGCTCTTGGCCGAAATACACGCTGGTCTTGGCGGCCATCATGCCGCAGCTCGGGCCCTTGTAGGGAAGGCCTTCCGTACAGGTTTCTTTTGGCCCACGGCCCGAGCAGATGCAAAGGACCTCGTACAGCGCTGCATTGGATGCCAGCTCTTTGCCAATCAGAGCCATATGCCACCCACTGCCCTACGAACAATCCCCATTACTTGGCCTTTTGCGGTCTGGGGGCTAGACATGGTCGGACCCCTTAAAGGGGGAAGCCATAAGAAGAAATATTTGCTGGTTATGGTCGACAAGTTCACTAAATGGATAGAGGCCAAACCAGTCAAAACAGCCGAAGCCGAACTGGTGATAGACTTTATATCCGGTGTTGTACACCGTTATGGTGTCCCGCACAGTATTATTACTGACAACGGCTCTAACTTTACGGCCGACGAGGTGAAAACTTGGCGCGCTAATCTGGGCATTAAGCTCGATTACGCCTCCGTGTATCACCCTCAAACAAATGGTCAAGTTGAACGGGCTAATGGCCTGATAATGAGCGGCATCAAACCCAGACTAGTGCGATCCTTAAAGGAATCGGATAAACACTGGGTCGAGGAGCTCGACTCCGTACTCTGGGGGCTGCGGACCACGCCCAATCGCACGACCGGATACACACCGTTCTTCATGGTGTACGGCGCAGAGGCTGTCTTACCCTGCGATATTATTCATGACTCACCTCGAGTGCGCATGTATGAGGAGAGAGAGGCCGAGCTCGATCAGCAGGACGATTTAGACGGCCTGGAGGAGGAGCGCAATGTTGCAAAAGCCCGTTCCGCATTCTACCAACAACAAGCTCAAAGATACCAAAGCAGAGAAGTGCGGGCAAAGACTTATAACATCGGCGAACTCGTTTTATGCCTACCAGAGAAGAAAAAGGACAAGCTCAAGCCCAAATGGGAGGGTCCCTTCATTATAGATGAAGTTCTCATTGGAGGAGCCTATCGCCTTCGCAATGCATCGGACAATCGCTTAGAGCCGAACCCATGGAACGCAACCAAGCTCCGAAGATTCTACGCCTAAGTCCGGACACATACATTTGTTCGTTCCCTTTCTCTCCCTTTAAATTTTTTCTTTTTGTTTTCTTTTTATGCGATCTCTAGCTCGTGTTCGGGTCCGCCGCACACTTGAAGGGTATACATCCTTAAATGTACATACCCCACAATACCTGGGGGCTTCTTTTCATAAGAAGCTTATTATTATTAGAGCATCAAGCTCGTCGTATATATGTGTCGTCTGCTCATATATGTCCTTTTTCGCCATTATATGCACCTCTATGACTTAAGTTTTTGTCAAGCTGGGTTGCCTGGCTCCTGTGCTTATGCCCTACGTTCCCGCTTGTTCGGCTAGGGCATAAAGGGAGCACCTCTGCGATTGTTACAACCGGGTCATCCGGATATGTACCTCAGACGGGTGAAGCCGAAAGCTAGCGTTCTTAAGGGAATAATTGGTCGGCGGACAAAAGACGAACTGCCCTTGTTGCAATATAAGCCCCCAAGATATAAAGCGTAAATGTGATTTTTTAGCATCACAGCTCAGGCATGCACAAATACGCATGCTGACCCAGGGAAAGGAACCCCTAACGAAACTATTCTCTCTGGAAGATGTTTCTTACGTTCAAATGTAATATAACATAACTCCCCGAATACAACTTGTCTGTTCAAGCAATTATGACTGGACTGCCTGGTTTCCGAACATACTCTGGTATTTACCGTCGGTATAGTATTCGGAAACACTCCAACCCTTGGGTTTCGGAGATTGAAGCAAAAAGTCTGCCATGACAATCGTTTAACAATTCGGGTAGAGATAAGCTTGGCGATACAAGTACATTGTTACATGGAATCGAAAGCTTCTTCTTCTAAATCATCTAACAGGCTGTCTAGTTTACAGTCCTGTTGTGAAAATTTGGCGGCTGTTTTTAATTGGTCATATACCAAGTTGACTGGAATTTCTTGTCCGTCTGGTCCCCGCGGTCCGACCCGGGCCATATGATTCGGATCAAGTCCGGTATACCGCGTTTTCACCATGGCCCAGGCCTCTCGTGCACCTTCTCGGCATGCTGATACCTTCCATAGTCCAAAATGGCGCCGAGCTCCCTTGAACAAATTCACGAGCTCCTCCATACTTCCTGGAGGAGAATCGGCTGGCCATAGTGCCTTAGCCATGTTCCTCATTGCTTTTCGAGCTCGCTTGTGCACTTTGGACAGCTCTTGCAGCAGGTTGCCTTGAAACTTGGACACTTCTTCCTCGGGCCGCTCAGTCAGCACACCTACAGAAACACACTTGTAAAACTTTCCATCAGGGGACCGTACGAAAGTCAGGATAAAAAGCATATTGAATATGCCACCTTTCAGCTTTCTGTTCTCCTTCAAAGCATCCGATAATTGGGCTCTTACGTCCTTCAACTCTTCGGCTTGCTTGATGTTTGCATCCTGTAGTTTGTTTTTCTTATTAATGGTCCGTGTTAATACACGTTGACCAGCGGCTTCTTGCCCTTCGGCATGTTGTTTGTCTGCTTGCGCAGCCCTTAGCCTCTCCTCCAGCTGATCTATCGACCCTGCCAACAAAATGATGCATATTCAAATAAAATCATCATAGGCACGGAGTCATATTTCCGGGCTACTGTTGTACCTACCGTCAGGTGCCTGCTTGGATTTCTTCAAATTTTCCAGTTCGGCAGTGACAACAGTTAGTTTAGTTCGGTATTCTTCTAGCTCCTTGGATAATATGTTATTTTTTTCCGTGAGTACCTGATGGCGTGATGATTCTTAAATTAGTTGGGCCAACTGCTTCAAGACTCGGGGGCTACTGGCATATGATTATTAAATCTGCTCAAGAGTTCTTACCCGCATATCCTTTGAGAGCTGGTGAGTGGCTCTAGCAAGCCCATCCCGAGCAGCTAAGATGTATGCATCCGCTGAGCTGAAGGCGTTGAATGCCTCTTCGGTGAAATTCGGGTCGCGCATAGCCATTCTCCACCGCCGATGATTCATTGCGCTCTCCACTTCGGAGTTGGTGACGGATACGTCATCCGAATCCTCTGGGAGATGACAATCCGGCATAGCACCCATTTCAACCCCAGTCCTTGAAGAAGGGCCCGGGGCCGGATTAGCCTGCGCATGGCCGGCTAGGTCTCCGGATACAGTCCAGCGTACGCTCCTCCTACAATATGGTATAACAGGTAGCGTTACAGTCTAGTCTATCCACTGAGAGCATATTACAAAATTATTATACCTCTTTGACGAAGGAGAAGGCCCGGCAGCATCATCGTTTGCCTTTCTTTTCAAAGGTTCGCCCTGCGCGGGCGTTGTCTTCTTAGAGGACGCCTTTGCTGCAGTTCGATGAGACGAGCGTCGCCCCTTGGAAGCACGATACAGTGCGGAGGGTGAGGCGTAAGGGGAAAACTCTTTTTGAGGAGATGTCTCCTGAATACTTACATGGGAGGAGGGAAGAAGGCCGGGGTAATCGGCTATAATAGCCACTTCCGTGCCATCATAGCTCGCCTGATAAAAAACTCCCTCCTTAAGCTCTCTATATATGTCCGGATCTTCTTTGTATCCGGGATCTAAATCCCGAATATGGTCCTCTGGCTACGGAGCGGGGCTGTGGATCCCCTTGACGATCTTTCTCCATTCCTGTCAAAAACGGCCGAATTAAATTCGACTAACATAGATTCTGGGAAAATATTGAGTAAAGGCAATAATGGAAAAACTCACCCAGGGGATGGGGTTGTACATGGAAAAGCCTTCCCGACGTGTTAAACGAGCGAAGTCTTCCTTCTCCCCTTTGTATAGGTCGGCTAGGATGGCGGCCAGGGCGGCAAAATCGTCCGGACCCTTGCGTAGACAACGGGAGGTATCGTCCTCCCCGTTGTAATGCCACATGGGAAAATCTCTGGATTGGAGCGGTTGGACGCATCGCGTTATGGGAATCGCCATGACCTCAATTATGGACAGCCCAGAGTTTGCAAGCACTCTGATCTTGTTTGCTAGTCCCACGACCTCCGCGTTGTCTTCTTCCTCGAAGCTTCGGGGACGCCAGCTGGCACGCTTCTTTAAAGGAGCACTGGAGAATTCGGGAAGGCCGTGCCGGATTGGGTCCGGAAGAATAACGCCTTCAATATAAAACCACTCCGAGGGCCACTCTTTGGATGCCTTTTTCGGAGTGCCGGACAGGTATCCTGTTCCGGCTATGTGCCATACTTCAGCGCCGCCCACCTCGAATATAGATCCCTTTTGGGAGCGAGTGACGAGGCAGAAAAATTTTCGCCATAGCTCGAAATGAGCCTCACAGCCTAGGAACAGCTCGCAAAGGGCAACGAAGCCCGCGATATGCAGGATGGAGCCTGGCGTCAGATTGTGCAGTTGGAGACCGTAATACTCCAGGAGGCCTCTGAGGAAAGGGTGGATAGGGAATCCTGCACCTCTCAGAAGGAAGGAAACGAAGCACACCCGCTCCTGTTTAGAAGGATTGGGGAAATTCTTCGCCAGGGCTTCACCGTTGTAGGATGTTAATCCAGCCCGAACGGAGACTAGATCCGCGGGAGGTAGATATCCCTGCGCCTGAAGTTCATTCAGATGGGCATGGGATACGGAGCAGCTTTCCCAGTCGCCTTTTTGAAGGCCGTGGGGGCGTGAGGAAGAGCCAGGAGCGTCGGCCATGTTTGGGCGATTTCCTATGGCAGGTTCTGAGGATTTCTGCGTGGTGTGGGATGGCATCTGAGATCTAATCTCCTTAAATAGACTCCATCCCCGCATGGTCAAGGGGTTATTTGTAAAAGATACTTGGACCGTTCGTATTCGTTCGACACGTGGAAGCCGAGGCGACGGCAGCGGAGAATCAATATAACATTTAAGATATGGAGCCGAACTATCGTCAGTCCGAAGTGTAATGGAGAACCCGCCTTGCAAAGCCGAAGACATGAAGCCGGATACTACATCGTCATTGAAGGCGAGTTCGGGGGCTACATCGTCATACGTGCTTATAATAAGAACTTGCATGACATCTTTTGTCCTACCCTCCCATGACAGCGGGGTCCATAAGAAAACTAAGGGATATTAAGGCCTCCTTTTAATAGAGAACCGGAACAAAGCACTAACACATGATGAATACATTAACTCATCAAACTACGGTAATCACCGGAAAGAATCTCAATCATGTTGAGGGAGTCCTGGATAAGGGGGTCCTCGAGCATCCGGGCTATGTGACATGGGCCGGACTAATGGGCCGTGAAGATACAAGATGGAAGACTCTCCCCCGTGTCCAGATGGTACTCTCCTTGGCGTGGATAACAAGCTTGGTGGCTAATCGTGTAGCTTTCTTTCTCTGTAAACCGACTTTGTACAACCACAGCCCCCTCTGGTGTCTATATAAACTGGAGGGGTTGGTCCGTAGAGGCAATCACAATCCCCATAGGCTAGACATCTAGGGTTTAGCCATTACGATCTCGTGGTAGATCAACTCTTATAACCCCAGTACTCATCAAATACAATCAAGCAGGACGTAGGGTTTTACCTCCATTAAGAGGGCCCGAACCTGGGTAAACATCGTGTCCCCTGTCTCATGTTACCTTCGATCCTCAGACGCATAGTTCGGGACCCCCTACCCGAGATCAGCCGGTTTTGACACCGACACATGTCACCTTGGGGTATTCGGATCATAACACATAATAGGTGCGTGTAACTTGCATGGTAGGATCAAGAACAAAAATATATTCGTGAAAACATAAAGGGTTCAGATCTGAAATGGCACTCGGGCCCTAGTGACAAGCATTAAGCATAGCAAAGTCATGGCAACATCAATCTCAGAACATAGTGGATACTAGGGATCAAGTCCTAACAAAACTAACTCGATTACATGATAAATCTCATCCAACCCATTACCGTCCAGCAAGCATACGAAGAAATTACTCACACCCGGTTGTGAGCATCATGAAATTGGTGATGAAGAAGGGTTGGTGATGATGATGACGATGAATCCCCCTCTCCGGAGCCCAGAACGGACTTCAGATCTGTCCTCCCAGTGAAGAACAGGAGGTGGCGGTGGCTTCGTATCGTAAAACGCGATGATTGCTTCTCCTTGATTTTTTTTCTAAACGAATAGGTACTTATGGAGTTGGAGATGGGGTTGCGGGAGCTGCCAGGGGCCCACAAGCCTGCCAGGCGCGCCCTGGGTGGGGTGGCGCGCCCCCTGGGCTTGTGGCGCCCTGGTGACCTCCCTCTGGTATTTCTCTTCACCAGTATTTTTTATTAATTCTGAAATAATTCTTCGTAAATTTTCAGCTCCATCCGTGAACTTTTATTTCTGCACAAAAATAACACCATGGCAATTCTGCTGAAAACAGCGTCAGTCCGGGTTAGTCTTATTCAAATCATGCAAATTAGAGTCCAAAACAAGAACAAAAGTGTTTGGAAAAGTAGATATGTTTGGGACGTCCCGCGCGTCCAGCCGGCGCCCAGCACCATCGTCGTGGACATCTCCGACGACGAAGAGTAGTTAGGGTAGTACGTAGTATGTAGTACGTAGGATTTCTTTTGCATGCTTTGTATGGATCTAGGGGTTGAAATATGAGAGAGGCGGATGCACAGTGGCTAATTTGAGGCGTGATCGGTCACTGTCCACGGACCCACCCGGCCGCGTCCGCGGGCGTTTGTGGGGCCGGATTTGCAAAGTCCGGTTGTAGATGCTCTAAAGTACGTATCCCATTATTATCATTTATCCTGGATTTATTTTAGGATTTTTGACGATGTGTATTCAGTGGGAGGAGACATTTTCATCGACTACGAGGACTACAGAAACTTCGTAAAATCTCAAGATGATATGCCAGTTCAGTCTCTCGAAGGTGTTCATAGTGATAGAGTGTGCGTATGTGTGTTCATAGAGATGAGTGTATACACGTATATATGTGAGCTTCTGTTTGTACTGTGTTAAAAACAAAGTCACTTTGTACGCTCTCTTTCTACATAACCCATGTAGGCATGCTATGGTTGAAAAGATAGAGAAAATATTGGGATGTGTAGAGCTATCTCCATTAGTGGAATGGTCATTTTAATTAATTCTCTCTAACTAGCATACATCTTTGTACGCTATCTTTCTACATAACCCATGTAGGGATGAAAGTGAGTTGACACATTTAGAGCTAGATTCTTATGAAGTGGACTTAAGACAAGAAAAGTCACTTTGTGAAAGGGGCTGATGTTTGCATGCCTAAGGAGCAAAGGGGGTTTGCCGATTCTAGGCACTGAGATCATGAATATCTCTCAGCTGGCTAAATGGTTATGGAAATTATTCAATACTAGAAGGATTTCCAATATTTTCTTTCCAATAGATACTTGCACTCGCAGACTCTGGGCCAATTGATTTTTTTTATGATTCGTACCTCTCACAAGGTTTGTTGGAGGTCAGCATCCTCTCCTTTTTTTTTATTGTTTGGATTGCTTACCACATGTGTCACGTGGTTTCGCTTCTTTTTTTTGTATGGTCAAAGTTGGAATTGGAGGAAGAGTTCTATGCCAAAGTAAAATGAACACACACATTTACCTACAATTCAAGCAAGTGACACAAATCAAAACGTGCTTTGTTCTTTTTAATTTTATTAATATGATATAGGGGAAATAATTATGTTTGCAATGGTAAATGTTATAGTTGTATACTAAACTAATCATATATCTTAAAATTTTGCATCATGATTATAGTGTTTAGTTTGAAATGTGTGGGGTAGTTATTTTGATGGTTGGCAGATAGGTACAATGCTGTTTCAATGAGATGGTATCAATTTCTGTTGTATGACATTTTGACGATCCGGCAACATCAGTCACTAGGCGGTTAATGCTACTCTAAGGATCTATTGCCTGGGCAGTAGTTGTTGGGTACCAAAGAGCAAGTGTTCACAATTAGCGGCCATTTTCGCCTTGGTAGAGAACAATGGTAACGATCCATAGAGACAACACGACTAGCCCTTGTCAAGCAACACTGCAATACAAATAAGAACTCACTTGTGCTGCCAACGTTTATATTGAACTATGGTGGTGCCAAGACATCAATGGTGTGTAGTCAAATGTAGGTGTTTAAATATATATTTTGCATGATTTGTACTTATTATGTGATATTTTTGCCAAAAAGTTGTGTTGTCAGTTGGCTACACGGTTTGTGTGTGGCTTCGCCATTTGTAGTGAGGTTGCCAGTCTCACTGGGGGGGGGGGGGGGGGGGGGGGGGGGGGGGGGGGGGGGGGGGGGGGGGGGGGGGGGGGGGGGGGGGGGGGGGGGGGGGGGGGGGGGGGGGGGGGGGGGGGGGGGGGGGGGGGGGGGGGGGGGGGGGGGGGGGGGGGGGGGGGGGGGGGGGGGGGGGGGGGGGGGGGGGGGGGGGGGGGGGGGGGGGGGGGGGGGGGGGGGGGGGGGGGGGGGGGGGGGGGGGGGGGGGGGGGGGGGGGGGGGGTGGAGTGAATAAATTTATATTTTATATTAAGCAATAAATGGAAATTTTGCACCGATGATGATATTCTTGTGAGAAATTTAGCTCTCGTGCTGAGGCGGTCATGAAAGAGGAGCCAGGAAAAGATTTTAATGAACCCGAGTAACCCTAATGATGGTGGCGTTGTTATCGGCTCTTCCTCGTGCAGAAAGATCTCAGGAGAAGTCCTTGCCCCCAATTAGGAAGCAAGCATCCTGATATGCCGACGGCGTGAAATCCTGCAACACAAATAGTAAAGAAACCAATTCTTGAGCGGCAACAAAGGTTATGCAGCTCTGCACGTTAGATTCTATACCGAAATGCACTATGTTTGCTACTTTGACAAGTGTTTTAGCGGAGTCGGAGAATAGGCATGGGTAGGTGGCGGTAAGAGGCTTAGGAGTAAACTAAGAATCCATCCTGAAGTAAGTAAAGAGCCATTATTTGTGAGAACAAAATATTTTTTTGTAGAGTTGGCATTTGGTTGTTTACTGTTTTACACAGGAATGACATGTCGGAGGAGGGTTGTGTTTGGGTGTTGTAAATGTAGCCACTAAAAATTGTGCGCCAACCGGTCAAGAATTTCTTACAAGATTATAGTACGGGAGAAACGCATTGGGCGCCGGTCGAGTAGGTGAGAGAGGTAGGCCTAGGTAGATTTGGGGGAAGGAAGAGCTTGAGCAGCAGTGAGGTTGCAATTTCTTCTGAAGTTTGGGGAAGGGAGCATAGATAGAGACAAAGGTTGTTTTCAGAAGTTGATTGCTAGTCCGGTGGCAACGAAAAACTCATCCAAGATTACCTTTAGCCTGATTGCAACGGGGATCGATGCTCCAATGATTATAAGAGTATCGTCAGCGTATTATAAGATAGTGTGTGGTAGGTGGGAGAACAAGGGGTGGAGAGGTTGCAGGATATCTGCATTGCTACGGATGAGTTGCTAAAGGATTTCTACAACTACGATGAAGATATGGAGACAGGGGGTCACCTTCACGCAATCCATTTTTACAATTTATCAACTGCACGGAACGCCATTGAGAAGGATCATGGTTTTTCCTATGGAGAGAATGTTGTCAGTCCAATTACAGAATTTTGGTGAGAAGCCTCTAGCATTGAGAATTTTGGCGAGTGAGTCCCAGAAGACGGAGTCGAAAGCTTTACAAAAGTCTAGCTTAAGTACCAGTGTGTGTGTGCTTTGGGGGGGGGGGGGGGGGGGGGGGGGGGGGGGGGGGGGGGGGGGGGGGGGGGGGGGGGGGGGGGGGGGGGGGGGGGGGGGGGGGGGGGGGGGGGGGGGGGGGGGGGGGGGGGGGGGGGGGGGGGGGGGGGGGGGGGGGGGGGGGGGGGGGGGGGGGGGGGGGGGGGGGGGGGGGGGGGGGGGGGGGGGGGGGGGGGGGGGGGGGGGGGGGGGGGGGGGGGGGGGGGGGGGGGGGGGGGGGGGGGGGGGGGGGGGGGGGGGGGGGGGGGGGGGGGGGGGGGGGGGGGGGGGGGGGGGGGGGGGGGGGGGGGGGGGGGGGGGGGGGGGGGGGGGGGGGGGGGGGGGGGGGGGGGGGGGGGGGGGGGGGGGGGGGGGGGGGGGGGGGGGGGGGGGGGGGGGGGGGGGGGGGGGGGGGGGGGGGGGGGGGGGGGGGGGGGGGGGGGGGGGGGGGGGGGGGGGGGGGGGGGGGGGGGGGGGGGGGGGGGGGGGGGGGGGGGGGGGGGGGGGGGGGGGGGGGGGGGGGGGGGGGGGGGGGGGGGGGGGGGGGGGGGGGGGGGGGGGGGGGGGGGGGGGGGGGGGGGGGGGGGGGGGGGGGGGGGGGGGGGGGGGGGGGGGGGGGGGGGGGGGGGGGGGGGGGGGGGGGGGGGGGGGGGGGGGGGGGGGGGGGGGGGGGGGGGGGGGGGGGGGGGGGGGGGGGGGGGGGGGGGGGGGGGGGGGGGGGGGGGGGGGGGGGGGGGGGGGGGGGGGGGGGGGGGGGGGGGGGGGGGGGGGGGGGGGGGGGGGGGGGGGGGGGGGGGGGGGGGGGGGGGGGGGGGGGGGGGGGGGGGGGGGGGGGGGGGGGGGGGGGGGGGGGGGGGGGTCTTGCGTGTGTAAGCGTGAGAGCTATATCTCGCTTAATGAGAGATGTTAGCTCGTCTCGCACGAAGAGTTTTCCTCCCCTGTCGTAACTGGGCCGCCCCGCTTTGTTGTTGTTTTTTCTAATTCGCTGGCTTCTTTTGATGGTTTTCGTTTGCTCTCTCCCTGTAGCTTCGTTTTTCTTCTTCTTTGCTGTTTATCGGTTGGACTTGGTCGGTTATTATCGGGGTTTTTTTTTGTTCTTTACGGTTTTCTTTTTTTTCTGTGTGTTTTCTTTATTTATTTTTTTGTTTTTTCTTCCTATGTGTTTTCTTTACAATATTTCAATAGTTATTTCTTTCCCATGTGATTTCTTAACGGTTTTCATCTCCGAATATTCGTTTCTGAGCCCAGGCTTATCTGCACCTGGTTAAGAGAAAATTCAAAAAGAATACTAAAAAATTCAAGAAATTCTGATTTTATTTTTTTGCATGAAAGATGCTTTGCTGCGTGAGGTCCACTCCAAATTTCCGATCATTTGGACATATAAGTAACTCCCAGCAAAAAAGATAAATTGGTTCAGAACGGGTAGATGCACAGTAAACTGTTTCACATATCACAAATTTGTCTTTTTTCCCGAGAGCTACTCAGATGTCCAACTGAGCTGAAATTTGAAGCGGACCTCACGCACCTAAGCATCTTCCATGCAAAAAAAAAAAATCAGATTTTTCTGACTTTTTTTAATTTATTGTTCACCATGTGAGTAGATGAGCTCGGGAGCCAAATAGCCGCACTCATCTCATCTCTTTGTTTTTTATTTTTATTTTCCATTTTCCTGTGTTTTCGTTAGTTTTCAGTTGTTGTATTAAGTTTTCAATGGATTTATTTCTTTATTTTTTATCTACTATTTTCGTCGGTTTTACTACGTGTTTTTTCCATTCTGTGTTTTTCTATGTGGATTTTCCTTTTTTCTTCATTTTCTCCAGTTTTATTTGTTCTCTTTGTCTTTTGTAGGTTTCCACTGTTTTGCATTGCTTTTCTTCGGTTTTCATTTTTCTTCTTGGTTTTCTTTGTTTTTCTTTTTGGTTTTTATTGGGTTTATTTGTTTTTCTTTGTTTCTTTGTCGGCTTTTTTGTTCAATACATTTTTATGATTTTTTTTAATACATGATTAACATTTTTTGAATAATTATATTTTCTATCTGCATTTTTTCATTCACATTGTACATTTTTGGTACCTATCTTTGGGGGGGGGGGGGGGGGGGGGGGGGGGGGGGGGGGGGGGGGGGGGGGGGGGGGGGGGGGGGGGGGGGGGGGGGGGGGGGGGGGGGGGGGGGGGGGGGGGGGGGGGGGGGGGGGGGGGGGGGGGGGGGGGGGGGGGGGGGGGGGGGGGGGGGGGGGGGGGGGGGGGGGGGGGGGGGGGGGGGGGGGGGGGGGGGGGGGGGGGGGGGGGGGGGGGGGGGGGGGGGGGGGGGGGGGGGGGGGGGGGGGGGGGGGGGGGGGGGGGGGGGGGGGGGGGGGGGGGGGGGGGGGGGGGGGGGGGGGGGGGGGGGGGGGGGGGGGGGGGGGGGGGGGGGGGGGGGGGGGGGGGGGGGGGGGGGGGGGGGGGGGGGGGGGGGGGGGGGGGGGGGGGGGGGGGGGGGGGGGGGGGGGGGGGGGGGGGGGGGGGGGGGGGGGGGGGGGGGGGGGGGGGGGGGGGGGGGGGGGGGGGGGGGGGGGGGGGGGGGGGGGGGGGGGGGGGGGGGGGGGGGGGGGGGGGGGGGGGGGGGGGGGGGTATTTCTCAAATGCTTGATTAACATTTATTAAATGTTTTATCTAAAGTTTTTTTAATATGCATATTTAGAATATTTGGAAGTATAATCAAAAGTATAAATAGGCAAAACACAAAATCCAAAAACGTGAAAAAGAGGGGGAAATGAGGTTGTGGCCTGTGGCCTCGTGCGTGCCTGGGCCGACTCATCTCGAGCTCGTCTTTAGGCGAGCCTTGCCCAGAAATCACTAACTAACAGTATCTGTGGCAAAGGTCACTCCCAGCTTCTCAGGCACTAACAAGTGGCACACTGTGTGTGGGTCACTTGTCTCAACCTGGGAATTTTCTCTTTTATTCATAGAAACATTCATCCGAAATGTTTTATCTCTTGAACTGTGCGTTCAAATTCTGAACTGTTTTCACCGTTGGATTTCTCGTGTCGAGTTTCGAAACTAGATCCCATGTTAATAGGTTTCGACAAAGTTTTTTCATGGAAAACCAGGAAAAAACGGAAGAAGAAAAAACCAGAGCCGGAAGCACCTTTTTTCATTCTTTTTCCTTTCTAAGAAATATAGTTGTGCTTCTCGCGGAACCAAATCTATGTCGGTCATGGAAGGAAAAAAACACATTTTTTTTCATTTTCCGGGAGGCACAAATGTGCTTCTTGCGAAAGCAAATCTGTGCTACACGAGATGCAAATCTGTGCCTCTCGTGGAAGAAAAAAAAACTCTTTCTGAGAGTCACAACCGTGCTTCTCGTGGAAGCAAATATGTGCCTCTACGAGAAGCAAAATTTTCCCTCTAGTGTTTTTTTTTCCTTCCCGAGAGTTACAGTCGTGGTTCTCGTGGAAACAAATATGTGTCTCTACGAGAAGCAAATGTGTGCCTCCTCTTTCTGAGAGGCATAGCTGTGCTTCTTGCGGAAGCAAATCTGTATCTCTCGTGAATGCAAAAAACATGTATTATTTTTTTGCTTTTCGAGAGGCACAACTGTGCTTGTCGCGGAAGCAAATATGTGCCTCCATGAGAAGCAAAGAAAAACCTCACGCAAAAAAGTTTTTTTCAAAAAAAAATCCTCCAAAACCTAGGGAAACCAGGCGAAAAGAGAAAAGCCAAGAAAAAAACCTGCAAAAAACTATCTAAACCCTGAAAACGCATATAGAAAAAAAAAACTTGAGGGAGCGCCCAGCACGCGGCACATGACGACGGTTGGACGCACTACTTAAGCTCTCTCAGCCCACCGAAGTGACTCTTGTTGGGCTCCTGCAAGGGATACCCATTAGTGACTAAGCGGGTGAACCTATTTGGCGCTGCGGGTGCCGGTTATTACTGTTTCTGCAGATCGGCGTATGCAGCCGCGTTCAGGGGTGGGCCCCGGATTTAAAGAGTGTGTATTCAAAATTTCAAAGGCAATTTTTCGAAAGCCTAGCACCTTGTTTAGGCTCATATAACCGAAGCATCAATTTATACAAATTGGATAATACATGAATAAAATATAGCATAATATAATGGACTCACAGAATTGATCTAAATAGTTCAACATATAGAAACTCTAAAATCTCAACACTGATCCACGAGTATTCTTCCCCTTCATGTTTTAGAATGAAAAATAAAAATTGCTCAAGTTTCAGAATACTACTTTATATGATATAATGCTCACTGGAACAAATTCACAATTTATAAATATTCTCAAATTAAAAATTCACATGGGAAATTGCAAATTTTTGTGTCCAAACAATTCTTTTTTTTTTTTGCGAAAGTGTCCAAACAATTCATAATGACTGCAAA
Source organism: Thinopyrum obtusiflorum (assembly GCA_036873465.1). Classification (NCBI taxonomy): domain Eukaryota; kingdom Viridiplantae; phylum Streptophyta; class Magnoliopsida; order Poales; family Poaceae; genus Thinopyrum; species Thinopyrum obtusiflorum. The sequence goes on from JAAAWM010010040.1 coordinate 19,648, forward strand.
CAAGAATCTAATTTCACTACCATGGGGGGGGGGGGGGGGGGGGGGGGGGGGGGGGGGGGGGGGGGGGGGGGGGGGGGGGGGGGGGGGGGGGGGGGGGGGGGGGGGGGGGGGGGGGGGGGGGGGGGGGGGGGGGGGGGGGGGGGGGGGGGGGGGGGGGGGGGGGGGGGGGGGGGGGGGGGGGGGGGGGGGGGGGGGGGGGGGGGGGGGGGGGGGGGGGGGGGGGGGGGGGGGGGGGGGGGGGGGGGGGGGGGGGGGGGGGGGGGGGGGGGGGGGGGGGGGGGGGGGGGGGGGGGGGGGGGGGGGGGGGGGGGGGGGGGGGGGGGGGGGGGGGGGGGGGGGGGGGGGGGGGGGGGGGGGGGGGGGGGGGGGGGGGGGGGGGGGGGGGGGGGGGGGGGGGGGGGGGGGGGGGGGGGGGGGGGGGGGGGGGGGGGGGGGGGGGGGGGGGGGGGGGGGGGGGGGGGGGGGGGGGGGGGGGGGGGGGGGGGGGGGGGGGGGGGGGGGGGGGGGGGGGGGGGGGGGGGGGGGGGGGGGGGGGGGGGGGGGGGGGGGGGGGAAAATCGGCAAACATAAATATTTGCAAATGATGTGGGTCAAATAGTAATCAAATAACTGTAGAAGAACATCTCAGCAAAAAATGACAAAATATTAAACTGCAAGTGACCACAAGCACACATATTCCTTAAACTAAAATACATCTACTCACAACCAGAATGCGCAAAACATGCTAAATTGCAAAAATTATCCTAGCGGTTGTTGCCTCGCAAACTCGAAATAGTATTCAACATGAACACAAGGGTATCATTTTTTGAGGGGAATCTAAATCTGCAGGAGACTATATAATGTGGCTCCACGCCGAGCACTCGATCTCGTCTCCCGACTATGGTATGCCAGCCCACGACATGGTGTGTTTGGGCGACTATCTGCAAAATGAGAGTCAGACAAGATTTTCTCCACCATGGAGCTAAACTAATTAAGATATGCTTCTTTAAAAACATTTCCAACAATTATGCCGGTTCATGTAGGTATATGAGTATACAGTCATGAATAGTGTCTTAGAAAAGAATAGCACCATTTTCATTTGCACAATATCAAAAATTACTTGAGAGATTAAAACTGATATATGAACTCAAGGAGTTTGGGATAACACATGATCTAGGAAATGGAAGGCACGTGTTGAAGTCATGAAAAATCTATCTACAAGCAACACTGCACTCATTAGCACATATCAGACCAAAAATCATAAGGATATTATTAGTGCTACATATCTTTTATCGTATAGCACTTCCAAGTAGATCTCACACAACTACAGAAGTATGTATATGTTTTTTGTAAAAGCGATTATTTCAGATTATGTTCAAGACAGAATCTGAATATACAGAACTGGGAAGTTAAATTACTTGATACAAAGTGTGGGACTCAAGAACTTATCTACTTAATAATACATTTAGTCATCCTTGATCATGATCCTCTATTTATCTGGCACCAAAGCATGCGAAGTGCAAAATCTGTCACACGCCACAATGAAAAAACGGCCTAGATACTGAATATTAAATCTGGTACCAACCCGAGGGATGGGGTACCATGAATTTCACCAAGGATGAACTGCAAGCTTCTACAAAGAATCAAGTGGGAAATCTACATCTGCAGCTCACAAGGTACTGTGCGGATCCACAACCGATTCTTTCTAAACATTTAACAAATCACATGTTTAGGAGAGACCACAATTTCAACCACACAGAGATCTGATACACATCTCTACTAAAAAATATTGACCAATTTCTCGGATATGATAGGAGAAATACATAAATTACGGAGGGATGATCATGGCTGGGAGCGGACACAGTGCCTCGGGGTAATTGGCATCAGTGCCATCGGGAACGAGGGTAGCTCACCACCGACACAAATCCTCTGTGTCTAGAATGCCTGGGTCAATCATGGCGTTCCTGCTGCTGGTAGGCTATATGAAAAAAGGGCCTAAGTTGAGAACCAAAGCCTGCGCAAAAGAGAATCAAGCCGACAACGAAAAATGGAGTAACTTACTATAGAGAACATACTTGGACATGGCAGCAAGCCAGCAACCACCGCTATCCTCTCTAACTCCAATGGACAACACAACCAGATCTAGAAGGAGAGGTGCTGAGGCAAGCTCAAAGCCAAATCTGATTTAATGATACCCTAATTACGAGGTGGTGTTTGGTTGAGTTGTAAATTCTAGAAAAACTGCTGTGAGCTGTGAAAAAGCAGATGTAAGGTGATAACTGTGGAAAAACTGAAAGTTGTTTGGTTAGAGCAACCGTGAAACTACGATTGTGATAGAAATCGTCTCTAATGTCCCTCAAGCCCCGAGAAACTGTTTATGTGTTTTTAGACAATATGTATGTGCTAATTGATCGTAAAACAACAATCTATGAACTGATTGACCATTACAGAAAGAAACAAATACTCCATTATTTTAATTATAAGGTTAATAATCTGAACAGTAGCATAATTATTTTTTGAACGGACATATATGATTCAACGTTAATGTATTCAAAATTTGTTGCAGTACTTTAGAACATCCGTACAAACTGTTCATAGAAATTTGTCCACATATTAATCATCCACAAACATCATCTCAATACAACCAAACGCCATCGCACGAGAAGTCGTTCACGAGCTGCGGGTTGGGCTGCGGCCTTGAAGTTGAGACGAAGATGTGAAGTGAAATTTATTGAAAGAAACGAAATTACCTTGTGCGCTTTGTTGTGCTAGTTGCCTGCTCGCCCATCAGTGGCTCGTCACTGCTAGCTTCCAGCTCCTCCGTGCGGCTGTATCCTATCGTGGCTGAATCGGTGGCAGATCTCAGAATTGGAGCGTGGATGGATGCGAGGGTAGTAGGTGCGGGATGGCTGCGGGGCCGCGGGAAGGGGAGCGGCCGTAGTTGGGGCAGCGTGGCTGCATCCTAGCATGGCTCAATCGGTGGCAGATCTCAGAATTGGAGGGCGGATGGATGCGAGGCAAGTAGGTGCGGGATGGCGGCGGGGCCGCGGGAAGGGGGGCGGCCGGAGTTGGGGCAGCGTGGCCGGAGTTTGGACGGCTGGGCGGGCAGCGAAGAGAGGAGAGAGGGCCGGTGGTACCGCGGTGGGGAATCCGGGAAGAGTTCTCGAAGACTCTGTTTCTTTCTGGAGAGACTGAGAAAGCAGAACTTGTAGCTCCTTTCCAGTTCCAACACGTGGGTGTTTCTGTAAAAATGCAAGGGGCACCTGGTCTCAAAGTCAGCCGTACATTCCGAATCCGACGGTGGAGATGGCATAAAGGCATACACACCATCATCACCAATTCCCATTTTTATAGAAGTAGAGATATATTAGACATATGAACACATCTAATTAGCAATTAGGCCTTGAAAATAGTTGGGGGGGGGGGGGGGGGGGGGGGCTGCAAACCGCCGAGATCAGGACCAGAGGGGGAGAGAGAGATAGATGCCGCTGGAATCTGGATGGATCCGTCGCGTCGCCGCTCACTCGCCAGTGCCGCCGTGCGCGCGTGCGATCCGGCGATGGTCGATGGCAAAGAGACCTGGCCGGCTGCCGCCTTGGCCTGGTGGCTTGCGACCATGGGGAATGATCTCGGAAGGACGGCGCCGGTTTGTCTCCTGCTTGATCGATTTGTTTTTCTCTGGGCGAAGGTAACGAAGTTTTTTTTTTTGTTGTTGAGAATTTGTAACGAAAGATGCGTGCGTACCCTGCAACGTGAAGCGATATGGGGCCTATGGGCCATCTCATGGTAGCGAGGGAGAATGACGAGGTGAGCTAGCCTCTGTTTTTGGGCTGAATGCTCAACAACCGCATTTTATTCTGCCAGTTCCATTTTTTCTTATACATACCCATATATACATGATATATATACCTAGTTTCTTGGCAAAAATAATGGGTATTTAATTGAATACCCATGAATTGAAGTGGGCCCGCCCCTGGCTGCGTTAGCTGGCTCGTCCCATTTCGCTCGCAAAAAATCCGCAAGAGCTGGGGGAATCAAACCAAGGATTTTCTAGTTCACATCGCACTGTGGTAAACACACCGCCACAGGAAGTTGTTAGGCTAAGTTCCGTCATTTTCTTACCTTATCATCTTTTCTTTCGTTTATTCTTTTTTTTCTTTTTCTTTTTTTTTCTTTTTTCTGTTTTCGTTTTTATTTTTCCTTCTTCCTCGTGCAATGATTTTTTTAAATCCATTCGTATTTTAAAAAAAATTGAAAAAAAATCAAATTTGATGACTCTTTCCTAATTCAATCAACTTTTTTAAAATTTGATATGAACTTTTTCAAATTTGTTGAATTTTTTTCAAATCCAATGAACTTCTTTGAAAATATGATGAACATTTTTCAAGATTGATCAAATTTTTCTTCAAATTTGTGAACTTTTTTCAAAATCGATAAACTATTTTCCAAACTCGACAATTTTTTTTGTCAAAGTCGATGAACTTTTTGCCAAAATCGATGACCTTTTTTCAAAACTGATGAACTTTTTTTTCAAAAATGATGAACTTTTAAAACTTTTTCATAAAGTTTTTCCAAAATCGGTTCACGTTTGTGAACTTTTCTTCTAAAATGTTGAACTATTTGTCAAAATCGATGAACTTTTTTTAAGTTATGAACTTTTTTGTCTCAGAATTGATGAATGTTTTTAAATTCATGATTTTTAAAAATAAATAAAAATCTAAGTGATAAATAAATAGCGCGGCCGTACTAGTTCACACACTGTTAGCGCTATTAAAATCAAAAGTGTACAACGGCTTTGGTGGTCAGCTAAGCTTAAAAATGCCTTGGCTTTGTGGGCGATGAGAGTTCGCTTCCTGAAGCAGCCACCTTTTGGCGTAGTTCTGGCGATTTTTTTCGCTGCACTTTCCCATCGCGGGCGCCAGCAACTGTTCAGGCGCTTAACCGAAATCACTAATTGAGGAGTACTCATTGCAAAGATCATTCCCACCTTCCTAGGTTGTGATAAGTGGCGCGCTGCATGTGCGCCACTTGTCGCAACCGGGGTTTTCCCTTTTTTCGTAGATCCGTTTATTCAAAACGTTTTATCTCTTAAACCTTGCGTCCAAATCTCGAACCGTTTTCACCGTTGGATTCTTCGCGTCGAGATCTTCAAAACTAGATACCATGTTGATAGGTTTTGATGAACTTTTTTTTTCACGAAAAAACCGAACCGGTAGCACAGGTTTTTTCCCTTTCCGAAAGAGGCACGCCCGTGCCTCTCGCGTAATCAGAACCGTGCCTCTCGCGGAAACAAAACCGTGTCTCTCGCAGAATAAAAAAAGAAGAGAAAACGCATTTTTTTTGTTTCTGAGAGGCACGGCCGTGACTCTCGCGAAAGCACAACCGTGCCTCTCGCGGAAGCAAAACCGTGACTCTAGCAGAAGGAAAAAAATAGAAAACGCATTTTTTTTCCGTTTTCGAGAGGCACGGCCGTGACTCTCGCGAAAGCACAACCGTGCCTCTCGCGGAAGCAAAACCGTGACTCTCGCGGAAGAAAAAAAAACATAAAATACGTTTTTTTTTCGTTTCCGAGAGAGAGGCACGGCCGTGACTCTCGCGAAAGCACAACCGTGCCTCTCGCGGAAGCAAAACCGTGACCCTCGTGGAAGGAAAAAAACAGAAAATAATTTTTTTTTTCGTTTCCGAGAGGCACGGTCGTGACTCTCGCGGAAGGTAAAAAATAAGAAAACGAGTTTTTTCACGCAAAAAAAAAATTGAATTTTTTTTGGTCCAAATGTTAAGGAAGACCGGTGGAAAACCGAAACCGAAAAAAACCATTTTAAAATACGAAAACACGTGCGGAAAAAAAATCCGAAGGGAGCGCCCAGAGCGTGACACGTGGCGGGCGGCTGAGAGCGCGCCAAGTGACGCTGATCGTTGCGAGGCTCCCGAAGGAGCGCTCGCTAAGTAGTTGCTCTCACGCTTAAGACGCCGAACAGGAGCTCCCGACTAAGCGAGACATAGGGGAGCCCGCGTTTAAGTGCCACGGTGAGGGAGGCCTCCGGTTTGGCCCATGGGCCCAGAGTTCGTGGGCCAGTGTTTTGTGAGGTACAGTAACGAATATTTCAGTGAAGAATCATCATCGTCTCAGAGTTGAGTTTGAGCACTCGGACGGAAATATCTTCTTCGCACAAGGTCCAAGATTTCGTTCCGATAATGTCGGCACACTACCTATAATTCAAAGTGATTTTTGGTCACAAGAAGTTAGAAAGATCATGAATTTCTCTCGGTGGCGATTCTCATTTGTGTTGTTGGGGTTTAGAAAAGTCTGCACGAGAAGCACACTGACACTACTGAAGAATGCTGACACCAGTTCTTCTATTCTCTGCACATCGAGGTTCAGCCCTTGGCCATAATATGTTACACTACCCAATTTTCAAAAGCAAGCGAAATCCCACTCTACCTCGGTACAAACAAACGCTATCGATCCGGAGTCAATCATCAATCTTACACGCGCCCCGCAGCAGTATCAACGCCGCGAGGACGCAGCACAGCCTACTACTGTAGCTCACACAACAACAACAGGGGTGACAGAATGCGAAAGCCAAGAATGAATTGCCTGGAGACAGCAGCAGACCCTGAATCCCTGACCCATGGCACACGGGACACCATCACGGACGGAGATCCACCCGTCGGCCGGCCGGCGGTCAGAGGAAGCCGCTGTTCTAGGTTGCATCAAAGTGCCGCTTCATGCCTGACGGAGATGCAGGTCCGGCGGTACCCGGAGATAGTCGGAGCTCTGCTCGCCTGACCAACCGGAAAGCCATTTTGTCAGAACAAGCTGTTAACAAATGTTCCTAAGATTGATCAGGTAGGGAAGCGATGACACTACCTTTGTTTGCTTCGGTTCTGCCGCCATTGGAGGCACCACCGTTCTCGTCCTTCTTCGTGTTCAGGAAGCGGCCCCCGGTCCCTCTCGCCCTCCGCATCGCGTGCTGATGCCGGGACTCGTGGAGGTAAGGCTGCATGCAGTATCAGAGACACAAAGCTTATACAAAGTGTCAAAAACGCACTTATATTATGGGACAGAGGGAGTATAAAACAGAGGTCGAACACAGGTTCATGCAGGAAGGAACGAGAGAGATTGCTTCGCTGACCTTCCGAGCTTTGATCGCCTTCCTCTCGAGCTCGGCCTTGGCGCGCGACTGCCTCCGTCTCAGAATGCCATGGTACTGCTTGGCGTTCACGTACACAGGCTCGTCCGATACTTCGAGCGGCAGTGGCATGCGAGGGTGCGTCAGCCCGGGTAGCTGGAAGTGAGTCTGTGAGGGCCACAAGAAACGCAGCCAATTCAGGAATGCAGCCAAGTCAGGCATATGAGATGGTTTCTGGTACTTAAATTGGCATGGAAATATACCACTCCTTGAGCTCCATAGGGACCGACCATGCCTGTAAAGTAAGCATCAGGGTACGGGTATGTTGCCGAGGCCTGCACAATGTCAACCAACATGTCCTTCAGATAAAGCCAGACTGCACGAATGTTGCAAACATCAACAGAAAACAAAGAGTCCAGGAAGGGAAAGAGTTCATACCATTGGTTGGTTTAGTTCCAGCTGTGAGTATGGTGGTAAATAGTCTGACGTCAAAGCAGGCATCCGCGATGTGGCATGCTGCTTCTCTTCATCAAAGCTTCCGTCTGGCATCCAAAGAACATCAATGAAGCAAACATCAGATATGCTCATTTCCACTGATAACAACGGTTATTCAGGTGCGTAAATTACTCAAGATATTTTGTCTCCATTCTAGTTTACGTAGTTATTACATACTCTAGTTCCCATCTTCTGGTTTACAAGATCAGAAGAGGACATGAGTTTCATCATCATTTTGCTGAAGCCACTCTATTCCCAAGATCAAAGAGTTTGTTAAAAGAAAACAGTACATAGGACAGGAGCAAATCAAGTAGCAGTGGTAGAAGTAGTAGACAGGTCAACGAACCTTTTGGTTCCCCTGATCTCGGCGAGTCGTCGTCGCTGCTCTCGCGGCGCGCATCGTCGCCGACCGTCTTCCTCCCCTGCGTCGCGCCCTTGGCCGCGCCGCCGCCGAGCGGGTTGCTCGACAGGCTGATCCCCGCCCCGCTTCCCGGCGCCACGACGGCGGGAGACACCGCCCCGAACCCTGTCCCCGTCCACCAGGGCTGCATCGCCATGCCGGACGGCAGCCCTCTCGGCTCCACCAGGTTGCTCTCTCCCGGCCGTGATCCCATGCCACTCATAGCTTCTCACTGTTTCAGCAGCACCAAGAGAACATGCACGCACGGGGCACACAGGTCAACGAAGAAGAAGATGCGTTACAAACTTAGAGCTTATTCAAAAAACTCAACGTGGCCACGCGCCAGATCCTCGGAAGAACAGATGGGGGTACTCATACGGATCATGATCATTAAGAGATCGGTGGAGTTGTACCAGAAACAGAAACAAGCAATTACTACTAGTAGTGAACAGGAGAGCCCGCCCGGGACCAAGAAAGAAGGGATCGTACCAGCCAACGACTTTTCTCAAAGTAGCCTCCGGTGAGGTTCACGGCACAGTAGTACTGTGCTACCAGATTACAACCAATTGACAGTTTGACACGCAGAAGCTTGAATGAATACACGCAGCAGAACAGTAGAAAAGAAAAGATACTCTAGCTAAGAATAGAACTGTAGATACGTCCCAGCTGGACGGGTGCAACTGGGCTGAGGAAATAGACACGAATTCCTCTGGCGCCCGCCGCCGCCGTTGGAGCAAAGCAGAAGCAGATACTATCGTCGCCTCGCCGGTCAAATTCGAGCCCTAATCTGCGGCGGCGCCGGCAACAGCAACCGTGATTCTCATCCCCGCCGCCGGCGACAGCGACGACGCGGCGCAACCGAGATCCCCGCATCACTCACTCTCCACTCCCCCAACCCGGTGGAATCTGGATAAGAGCCTCTTGTCAGCTTATCCATAGAAGAAACCCGGCGGGCGGCGGCCACCCAGAAATAGAAACACCGGTCGCCCCGCATCGGAACCGAGGCGCGCGGAAAAGGGCAGGCAAACACCAATCAAAAGAAGCGACGAGACGAGAATAAAAATGAAACAAGGAAGCAGACGAGAGCAGGACGGACTGACCACTGGGCGCGGAGGGAGGGCGGGCGGTTCCCGGCCAATAGGGCGTCTTCCTCCTCTCTCTCCTACCTCGTTCCGAGAATCCCGAGAGGCCGGCCGGCCAGCCAATCCGTGGCCGCAGATGGGTGACAGGGGCGGGCTCACTCACTCTGGTCGGTCGTCGCGCTCTCTACCTCCACACGCAGCCAGGCTCGCTCTAAGATGGGATTGGGCGAGGGATAATAGCGGTGGTTAACATGGCTGTTAGCGGGGCCGATGGGTGGACGAGAGTGGAGACGTGTACCGGGGGAAAGGGAAAGGGGGAGGCGGGGTGGTCGCCACCGCCACGCGGCCGGTGCGAGCAGCGGGAGGTGAGAGTGACGGACAGACGAGGTGGGTGGCGACGGACGGGACGGGACGGGAGAAGGAGGAGATAATGCTAGACTAAGCAAGGGGGTGGCGGGTTGATTAATTAATTAACTCGATTTATTTACCACGGCTGGGTCTCCCCGTACTTGTTAAGCTGGTGTGTTGTGTTAATGCTTGGTCTCCTCCTCCTGCGGTTGGTTATTAATTAAAGTGTGCGCAGTGCTGCCAGGTGGCCCGGAATAGTGCTTGCGGGGTTAATGACCGTCTGGCCCATGCATAATATGCATCGCATATGCTCTCCTTTTTCATTCGATAAAAAAAATCCGGATTGGTTCACTACAAGAAATAAAGAAATAAAAACCCAAAAAAAGATAGCATCCAGGTGTAAAAGACTATGAAAAAAACTCAAATCTATCTCCACACACATGAACTCCCAAGTTTACTTTAAGGCTGGTCACGGCGAGGAGTAACCTAGAGCAGTAAAAGGCATATATTAACAGGCAATGTTACTATCTTTATAGCGGGTAGTACCATAGGTGTGGTATCATGCAAGCCTTCATTTACTCAAATATAGAATCATTTTGCCATTTAGGGTAAAAATTATGTCACGGCAAACACCTCTCTTTTCATTACCTACTTGCCACGTAGGTAAGTTTATCTTGGGGTGTGTTATGTTAGTAGCTAAGTTACTTCCACTATGACCGCCCCAATAGGTCAGGAGCCCAATTGACAATTTATCATTTCAACATACCCATGTCCTTTCTCATCATCATGCAAAACCATAATCACCTCACTTTAAAAAAAATCTTTAGCCCATACATCTGTTCAAACAGATAGAGCAACAGTTTCATGTTTCTGACATTTTCCACATTATCCTTCATAAGCAAGATAGGATCGTCACCATACTACAATATAGCTACAACTCTCTCAATCAAATGTGGTGTAAGTCCCACAATTTGGCCATTCACCAGTACCATCTGGACCATTCTATGTGGACAGTTGGCAACTATGTTAAAGAGGAAAGAACACAAGGGATCCCATTGTCTCCCTCCTCTAAAGCTACCAGAATCACAGATGCTCCTTGGGAGAACTCATGGTGGATATTGGAAGTGCTTCTTCACATCCCATGAATAAATTCCCTTGTGGAGCTGACACAAACTAGTAACAAGGAGCCATTGTTCAAGCGGCTAGAATTTGCAGGCTCGCGGACTTATTCTGATATGAGTGACATAAGAACGTCGTGGTATTACGGTCTTTTCGTAGGTGTAGTGAAAGTGTTCGAGCTTCTTCTTCTTTTTTGCGGGGAGAAAGTGTTCGAGCTTATCAACAAGCCTAATGTCACGTAGGAATCGTGCACTTTTACTTTACCGAAGGAGCCACGTCCACTGAACTGAAAGGAATTGTGGTACTACTACTACTCATAGTACTATATGTTGGGTGGTTGGAGTTAATTTAGTAGTGCACGAATAATCCACTCCGACTCCAATACGGAGCGTACACAAGACAGGTCACGCAAAAGTACAACAAGTTGGGCAGAAAGTTACCCCCGGGGGGGGGGGGGGGGGGGGGGGGGGGGGGGGGGGGGGGGGGGGGGGGGGGGGGGGGGGGGGGGGGGGGGGGGGGGGGGGGGGGGGGGGGGGGGGGGGGGGGGGGGGGGGGGGGGGATATACCAAGGGCAGCATGTCGGCCAGCAGACATGGAGGAGGCCACCTAGAAAAACGTTGCAGTTGGGTGGGCGCGGCCTGGCCGCATGCATGGCCGGCCTTGTCGACCGCCGTGATCTACCACCTCCCTCTGTGAACAGCGAGGCCGCCCGTTTTGGTTAAAGGGTAATCCGCCGAAAGAGGCAGGGCGGGCAATCACTGGTGAACGGCGATGATGGCGCCCGTGCGAGGTGCCGAGGTCCCCCCGGCGGCCCGGCCGGATCTACTGGCCACACGCCTGCTGCAGCGCGCACCCACCCGCCATAGCCACCCCCGTCTGCCGTCGGGTGGTCATTGCGCGTGCGGGCACGCGCCGTGCCAGCGCCACGCAGCGGCGGGGCCCGCGACGGGGACGCCCCAGCGAATTGCGCACCGCCCGGCCGGGCCACGTACGTCCTCGGAGCCGGCGGGGGCCGCGCGGGGGAGAGGGAGACGTGGCCCGGCTCGCGACGGTAGGTGGGGCGGGCGCGACGGCGACGGGCACGGGGTCGATGACGCGAGCCAGCCGGCGTCAGCATCCGCGGAGTAGTAATTTATCTACAGCGGCCAGCGCGCGCGAGAGAGGGAGGGAGACGAGGGCGGGCGGCTTTGGCGTGGCGCGGTGTGTCTTGCGGCGAGGTGGCAGCTCGGGTTCCGGGGGGCACCGCAGCGCCAGGACTCCCGGAGATAGCACCCCGGTGACGTGCCGCAGTTGCCAAGCGGACCGTCGGCTCGGCTCGGCTTGGGCCTTGGAGTAGTGCACTGCACGTATGGATAATAGAGAAGAAACTTAAATTAGGGTACGCTACAGGACGGAAGCAGTGCGATGCAGGGACAGGGTCAGTGGCTTCGGCATCTACCATGGGTGACGGGCGGCATCGCGATGAGTCGGTTTCCTATCAAAATGGCCAAATGTATGGGACTATCCATCGCAGCACAGCTCTTGGATGGAGAAGCAGGGGCCTGTTTTAGCGTGGGATGAATGGCCGACAATCTTCTTCAACTTGGATCTGCTGCTAATCAGCCGGGATCTGAACACGTCCATGCTCTATGATCACTCTACTCCACAGCGCCACACAAATAATGCTTTGTAAATTGGGTGTGTTGGCATCTGAAATAAGGCGTGCTGGCAGATGAGTCCAAACATAAGTCTAGTATTCATGCTCCGTACATAGTACAACCGGGACGGGTTTTGTCGCTTGCAGCCGCATCCATCCGACGAATATGCTAGTACCTGCGTGTCAAAATGCTTGTCCTTTATGAGCCGTAGCTCAGTGGTCGGTTGCGCAGTGGCGCACCGGCCCAGCGCAAGTTCGACTCCCAGTTGGAGCGAATTTCGCTGTCTCACCTGTGCGAACGCTGTTTATTTGAACAGTGCACACTGTAGCAAATTTGTGGAAGGGCTTTAGGGGACTATCCTATAGATAGTTGGCTGGACCCAGTAGCCAGTCTTTCCCTGTTAATAATAGAGGCCAATCCCCACGCGGTTCTGTAAGAGGTAGTGTGGTGTACCCACCACCACAGGGACTGTCCCTGGCGTATGCACTAGGCTCGCGGGCTCAGATGCTTAGATAGTCTGTTAGGTCTTAGCTTGCGCCTTGGTGGCGTGTGTGTGGCGTGAGTGTGTGTGGTGTGAGTAAGGGCGTGAGTTCAGATACTACAGCTGTACTAAGCCAAGGGGATCTCAAAAAAAAAAAATGCTTGTCCTTTAAAAAAAAATGCTTGTCCTTTAGGCCATGACGTGGCCTCCAGCTTGATATTTCTTTTTCTTTTTTTGAGAAAATGTAACACCCCCAGTGCCTAACTACAGTAATCACCCTTCCGATAATGACAAGTCAGCATGATTAACAGTGCCTAATCGTCATTAGCATCATATTGCATTTCAACTCCCAACTCAAATTCAATATTTAAATGCAAGTGGAAAATAAAAGTTGTCCAACATAAAAACTAAATTGTTCATTAAATGGCAAATATTCCAGAGACTATTCTAAAATTGTAACCAACAATTAATAAAATAATTAGGTGGCACTAATATTATAAAAACAGCAAGGGTTAACGCTTTTTAATTATTTTAAAAATATTGTGAACTCAAATTGTCTCCAAACTAATTTTTGGTAGTGGTAGTTAATGCCTAGTGTTTGTTGGAGCAATTCCTGTGTTTTACAAAAATGATTTGGTGGCCTAACTATTTACTAAACAGGAGGTATGTTTAAATAAAAA